>CM076575.1:1957243466-1957533986 GCA_034641835.2 Pinus albicaulis
ATCCGCGTTTCGTACGGCGGTTCGCTGTACGGAACCGCCGCGGTTCCGGTACGGATCCGTACGGATCGCGAACGGTTCCGTACCGCGGCGTACGGATCCGACCTTCACACTTAAAAAAAGCGCTTTTTTTAATTTTTTATTTTTATTTTTTGAGTTAGCTTGGTTAGTTAGTGAGTTAGCTTAGGGTTAGGGATGAAATGAAAAGCTTATAAGCTCTATTATTCATCTTATTTGCTCACTTATGTTTTTTGAGAGCTTGGAGAAGAGAGGAGAAGAGAGCTTGGAGAAGAGAAGAGAATGAGAGGAGAAGAGAGCTTGGGGAAGAGAGAGTTGAGGAGAGCTTGGAGGAGTGAAGGAGGAGGAGCTTGGAGGAGTAAAGAAGGGCTTCTATCTACAAGATCTAAAGAGGTAAGTGCAAACCCCAAACTCTCTCATTTTTTTTTGTCATTGTTTTTTGTATTTTCTCTCCTCCCTCTCCTACACTTTCCCATTCTTTCTTCTTGTACATTTATTTGCAGGTTGCCCACCATCTATATTCATACTCAAAGATGATGTTTCTTTGGGTTCTATGTATCATTCCCCTCTTGGTTTTGATGATGGCAAGGGGGAGTAGAAATAGAAGAGGGGAACATGAAGAAGAAGAGGAAAGTGGTTACCATATGAATGACCCAATGTATGATGAGGAGGAAGGCTTTGAAGAGGAAGAAGATGATGAAAACATTGAATCACAAGATGGGAAAGCTGCATTGACACCCTTGTGGAACTATGTGACCAAACTTGAAGGGGGAACAGGTGGTGGAAGCTACAAGTTTTTGTGCTCTCATGGTTGTCATGGAGGAAAACCATATAGCGGTTCATATACCCGTGTGAGGAGGCATCTTTGTGGGGTGATGGACAGTGATGAAAAACAGGGTGTTGTGGGGATAGCAATTTGCCCCAAGGTTTCAGCTGAACAAAGAAGAAAATACATCCAAATAGAGGAGGCTGCACAACAAAAAAATAAAAAACAAAAAACTCAATCTGACTCAAGTGCAAACTCTAGATTTGGTAGCTCATTTGGTCATGGTGGTTCTGCAAGTTCTGGAGGTAAAAAAACTATAGCAGATTTCCTTAATGTTGCTGGGAGGGATGATGTGGATGGAAAGATAGTCTGATTTCTTTGTGCTTGCGGTGTACCATTCAATGTGCTTCGCTCTCCCTATTGGCATGAAATGGTAAAGGGCATCAATGAAGCCCCAAAAGGATACAAGTCCCCCAACTATGAGAAAGCTAGAATAGTGTTATTAGAAAGAGAAAAAGGAAAGGTTCAAGCAACTTTGACACGTTTTACAAATGAGTGGGTAGATAGTGGGGTATCCATTGTATCAGATGGGTGGACAAATATCAGAAACCAACATTTGATAAATGTTCTTGGTGTTTCTGCTACTGGTGCAGTGTTTATTGCATGTCATGATTCCTCCTCTGTCAGTGCAACTTCCCAAAACATTGCAGATCTCCTATTGCAATCAATCAGAGATGTTGGTCCTAGCAAAGTGGTTCAAGTGATCACAGATAATGCGGCAAATTGTAAGGGAGCAGGTAAAATTATTGAGCGTACTTATCCACACATATTTTGGTCTGGGTGCTTGGTGCACACATTGAACCTTTTGATGCATGATATTGTGAAGCATAAAGAATGTGGGTGGATTAATGAGCTTTACAAGAGAGGGAAGACTCTCATTAAATTTATCACAGGGCATACAAGGGTAAACTACTTCTATGGCACTTACTCCAAGTTGCAGTTGCTTAAACTTGCAAAAACCAGATTTGCAAGTTATTACCTCACCTTTAGGCGGCTAGTGAAGGTGAGGCAAGCTCTAACTAATATGGTCACCGCTGAATCATGGGAGGAGATTAACACTGATAGAGATGGTGCTAATGCAGCAAAGGACACTATTCTTGACATGTTCTTTTGGTCACAGGTTAAATATGTTTTGCAAGTCACCAAACCAATTTATTACATGATCAAGTTTGGCGATTCAGATAAGCCAATAATTGGGGAGGTGTATGAGCAAATGGATAACATGTTGGGGCAGATTAAAGACATTGTTGAGCCTAGAGATGCCACCTTGTACAAATATATTCGTGCAGAGGTGGTAAAGCGATGGGATATGCTAAATATTCCATTGCATGCATTAGCATATGTATTGACACCTAAATATTATAGTCCATCATGGCTTTCTACAACAGCACCTGGGGGGGCGAGCAGGAGAAAACCACACCTAGATCCAGAGGTCCTACAAAAATATACGCTTGCACTGGATAAATTAGTCCCTGATGAGGATGAGGCACACATGGTACAGAAACAGTTGAGCAGCTATACACTTTCCACTGGTCCATTTGGGAGCATGCATGCTATTAGAGATCGAGAGAGTTTTTCTTCTATTGAGTGGTGGAACATGCATGGCGGTGCTACTCCACTTCTACGGAATTTGGCATTGCGGGTGCTATCACAGGTGGTAAACACTTCTTCTGCAGAGAGGTGTTGGAGCTCTTATTCTTTCATCCACAGTGTTAAAAGGAACAGGTTGAGTTTAGACCGGGCAGAGAGCTTGGTTTATGTTCATTACAACTTGAGATTGTTGTCCCATCACTGTGATGATGCAAAGAGCAACAAAGACCTTATTGTTTGGGACAAGCATCCAGAGGAGAGCAATTTGGAGGATGGAGTGTTGCGATTAGAGCAATTAGAGGATGCTCTTATCCATGATGATGAAGATCGAGTTGACATGCCACCCCCCACTAGTGCCTTGGTTCCTAGGTCCCATGGTTCAACACCAACAGTAGGGGCTTCGTCTTCAGCAACTGTAGTGCCATTGCCACGGCTTCCACAACCACCATCTTCTTCATTGCCACCACGTGGAGGCGCACCATCACGTACTGTTCGTGGTGGAAGGAGGAGAGATGAGTAGATATTTTCAGTGTTCACAGTGCACACTTTACTACTTTTGTCATAGATTATCATTACACTTGTAGGCTTGTTGTTAATTTGAACTTTTTTGTGTTGGTGGTGGCCAAGTGGCCTATTTTGTAAACATTATTATTTGAATTTTGGACATGACTAATGTTGACAGTTGCTCACTTTAACACTTATAATATGCTTTATGTTTTATAATATGGTTAAATGCTTTATGTTTATCATTTATGTTTTATAGTATGCTTAATTTTTAAATGTTTTATGTTTTAAAATTTATAGTATTTAAAAAGCCTTAAATGTTTTAAATTTTTATCATGCTTAAATGTTTTAACTTTTAACTTTTATGTTTATCATTTATGTTTTATAGTATGCTTAAATGTGTTATGTTTTATAGTATGCAACATGCTTAAATGTTTTATCATGATTCATGCTTAATTATTTGATGTATGTTTGCAATTGCTAGGATCTAGAATCTAGATTCTAGATTTATGATGCTCGAATAATTAATTATTGATGTACAATGGAATCATGGATGTCATATCTATCTTGATTTATGTAAGAATATGCATGTTTTCATGTCTTCTACAACTAATATGGTATTTGGGATTGTTGTTTTGAATATAAATGCAAAAAAATAAAAAATATATATATATATATACTAGACGCTTCCGAAACGCTTCGCTTCCTAAATTTTTGGAAAATGACGCTTCCGCGTCCCCGCTTCCAAAAAACGTCCCCGCTTCGTCCGCTTAGGTACAGCATTGGTTAGGAACTAGTCTTAAAGTAGAGATCTTATGATGGTACCAATGTTTTACTCCAAATATGCTTCAACAAATCTCTAATCATGGATACCATGTTGCATCATTATAAGTTAGTTGTTTAACTGTTAGGAGAATTTGCATGCTTAGCTGACCATGTCTCAAGCTCTCTCTCAAACACCTTTGATGAAAGAATTTGACAAATTGAGTTTATGTTTTGAATCATTTGCTTAAAAGTCATTATCAAGCTTTGTTTTTGCTTAGTCATAGTTTGGATTTGATTCTGTTTCAATATCTGCAATTGCATTTGTCATTTGTCATCAACCAATTAGGCTTCACTCTGTTTTTAATCATTAGCTTCTTTCCATTAGCTTTCTAGTCATTTTCCTTGTGAACATAAAACTACCAAAAGACCAAAAACATCATAAATCATCACAAAAGACCAAAAACATCATAAAACACTACACACAACGCATTAAGAAACAAACACCTAGGTACATACGGTACACTTCACTTCAGCAGTTTACCAACCCTGGTTGACAATTAAATGAGCTCAATTTAGGAGACTAGATTGAGACCAAACATTTTGGCGCCGTTGCCGGGGAAGTGAAAACTAGGTAACCTTTGTTTCTTAGTATCCAAAAACAATTTTATGCGTAGGGAGAGAGATTCAAGGGGAAGATTCATAAGCAGCAGAGGCAGAAGTTTGATTTCTAGAACACCACTTATTTCATCTAGATCTAGAGCTAGTACACCTTCAACTCATACCCATATTCCATCCTCTCTTGATCCTAGACTTCTAGAAGATCTAAAATCAGATATCCCATTAGAAAAACCTTCCACTTCATCCACTGAACCTGCCATAGAAGAAGATCTAAAAACTCCTGTTAGGGACACAAACCTTTCCACTTCCACAGGAGAGTCAACTATGGCAGAAGAAGGAGGAGGAGGAGTCTTCAATGGGGAACACACACTATTTGGAGGTAGAGGTAGAGGTAGAGGAGAAGGAGGTAGAGGTGCATATGGAGGAAGAGGTAGAATAGGAAGCTCTTTTGGGTTCCCTATAATTTATGAAGAAACCAATACAACCATGAAAAACATTTCACCCTCTGTCCTTCCAAACTTCTATGGACTTAAAACTGAAGATCCTGAAACCTTCCTATTTGAATTCAAAGTTCTGTGTATAACTTATGACTACTTACAAGATGCTCAAAAACTGAAATTATTCCCTTCAACTTTGAAAGGAGCAGCATTGAAGTGGTTTATGAGTCTGATCAGCAGTTCTATTAGAACATGGGAAGACATGAAACAAGCATTTCTAGAGAGATATTTGGATTATTGTATGCCGGTTAATCATAAGGAAGAAGTGTTCAAGATGTTACAAAAAGAAGATGAAAACTTAGAAGATTTGTTGGAAATATTTAATTACAACATCAAAAGGGCAAAAATGGAAAACCTAGATCAAGACACCTTAAAAGCTCTTTTGTTGAAAACAATTAGGGATGAATGGTTGGATATCCTTAACATGATGGGAAAAGGGGATATATCAAAGCTCACATTACCTGAAATATCTGAGTTATGTATCAACCTTTCAAGAGGGAAATCTAAAACTGTAAAAGGTCCAAGAGATCCTGCTCTTGCAAGGGCAAGTAAGTCTGCTTCTGGGACAGTAAGTAGATCAGAAATAGGACACATGCTTGATGATTTTAAATCTGACATATTAGGGAGTCTTAGTGAACAAATAGACACCCTCAAGATACAAAACAAGCAAAAGGCTGAATCTGATGCCTTGGCAATCTTTTGTCCCAAATGTAGAAAGAAACATGCCTTAAGAGAGTGTCCTTTGGATGTAAAAGTTATAGAAACCTGTGTCATTTGTTCTGAGAAACATGAGACCAAGAATGGTCCTTCTCTTCCTGGTCTCAGAAATTTGTCTTTCGGGAGGAAAATCCTACAAATTCCACAACCTCGGACACAAGGATTCCATGATCAAATGTATAATCAACCTCCACCTTGGAATTCTTGGCAGCAACCTTGGCCTCAATTTCAAAATCAATCTCTAGCTTGGGCACAAGGATCACAAAGTCCCTATGGAAGATACTCCCCATACTATCAGTATCCACCATCCTATCCACCATACCCACATTTTTATCCTCAAAATCCTCAACAAAACTTTCCTCAAAATCTTCAACAAAATTTTCAACAAAATCCTCAACAACATCATCAAAACCAACCACATCAAAATCAACCACTTTCATTACCATTCCCTCAAAAATCAAATCAATTGCCTGCTCAACCCATACCAAACCCCAATAATAAAAATCCTCAAAACACATACATGATAGAAGGCCAACAGTTTCCAACTTATTTAATTACTCCTCTAGACCTTAGTGATGTTCAACTTAGGTCTGGAAGAATACTTGAAAAGAGGAAACCTTCTATGATCATACAAGAACAAGATAACTCTGAGGAAGACTCTCTACGGGTGAATAAAATTCTTGAGGAAGACACATCCTTTCAAGACCCAAACACTGAAAAATTAAAACAAAAAGATCCAATAAATTCAACTCCTGTATTAGAGCAACCATCTACATCTACTTCTATACCTCCCTTTCCGGAAAGATTACAAATTGATAGAGGTGTAGAAAAAAAAATCATGGTGCCTAATTATGATTTCTTAGATGAATTGAGAAATGTTTGCATTAAAATTCCATTATTGCAAGCCATCAAGGAAATCCCAATTTTAGCCAAAACAATAAAGGAGTTGAGTATGAAAACAAAAAGAAAAAGAATAAGAGAAACCAAGAAAATTCAACTGGTAGGACAAATAGCAGACATTATGATGGGCAAGATTTCTATTCCAAAGTATCTTGACCCAGGAAATCCAGTTGTCAAAATTCACATCAATGGAATTGAAATTCAAAACACACTCATTGACTTAGGAGCAGCAATAAATATCATGAGTAGACAAATCGTGGACAAACTGAAACTTCCTAATCTTCTCTTTACACCCACACTATTACAATTAGCAGATAGATCTGTGATCAGACCAGATGGGGTAATAGAAGACATTTCAGTGTCCCTAGATTCTTGGGAGTACCCTGTGGATTTCATGATCCTAACTCCTAAGAATAATCTAGGAGGCCATCCTGTTATATTAGGAAGACCTTGGTTGGCTACAGCTGATGCTTTTATTAGTTGTAGATCCGGTGATATGTACATCTCTTATGGTAGTTCAACTAAGAAGTTCACTTTATATCCTCCAGCTAGGACAATTACAAATCTAGATGACACTCAATGGATAGAGGATGAGGAAGATTTACAACCTCTCTTCACAATTTCCGAAATTAGTGAAGATAATCAAATTCTGAATACTCTAGAAAACTTTGAATCCTCTCTAGAACACAAACATGAATCATTTCAAGAGGGATCCAATATTGAGTTTTTGTCATCAAGGCAAATGTCTCTTCATTCTATGGACAAATTTGGCAGCTCTACAAGTGAGATTTTCCCAAGCAAAACTTTGAACATAAACAAGAACCTAGAAAAATCTCAACAAGAAGAGTTAGTCAAAGTATTACAGAGACATTCTTCTGCATATGCATGGGAATACACTGACATGAAAGGGATAAGCCCCAAGACTTGTACTCATCACATCTATATAGAGGCAAATTGCAAACCAATCAGACAACCTCAAAGACGAATGAATCCAAATCTTAGGGAAATTGTTAAAGAGGAATTGCAAAAATTGTTAAATGTTAATTTCATCTATCCTATTTCAGATAGTCAGTGAGTTTCTCCTTTGGTAATTGTGCCAAATAAAAATGGAAAATGGAGGGTGTGTGTTGACTACCGAGAACTAAATAAAGCTACTCTTAAAGACCATTTTCCCTTACCTTTCATAGATCAAGTATTAGATACATTAGCTGGCAAAAATTACTTTTCATTCCTAGATGGGTTTAGTGGTTACAATCAAATCCAAGTAGCACTTGAAGATCAAGACAAAACCAAATTTACCTGTCCTTGGGGTACCTATGCTTACCGAGTATTGCCATTTGGATTATGCAATGCACCTGCAACATTCCAAAGGGCAGTATTAGGAATTTTCTCAGATCTAATACATGATTGTGTAGAGGTGTACATGGATGATTTCACAGTTTATGGAAACTCATTTGAAGAAGCTTTAGAAAACTTGGAAATTTTTTTAAAGAGATGTCAGGAAGCAAACCTTTCGCTTAGTCATGAAAAATGTTTTATGATGTTTACTGAAGGTATTGTTTTAGGGCATCACATTTCAGGGGATGGGATTAGAGTTGATGAGTCTAAAGTTGAAGTCATATCTAACTTATCTATTCCAAGTTTTCAAAGAGATGTTAGAAGTTTTCTAGGATTTACAGGATATTATCGGAGATTTATAGAAAACTTCACCAAAATAGCATCTCCACTCTTCAAATTACTCACCAAAGATTGTGAATTCAAATGGAATTCTGATTGCCAGTTAGCTTTTGAAACCCTGAAAACCAAAATTTCTGAAGCACCTATATTAAGGGGACCTAACTGGAAGTTACCTTTTCATATCTCCACAGATGCCTCCGATACAGCTCTAGGAGCAGTATTGGGACAGAAAGACTTGATTCCCTATGCCATCTATTATACCAGTAAAAATTTGACTCCTGCAGAGTTAAACTATACTGTAACTGAAAAAGAGTTTTTAGCTGTTGTTCATGCCATAAACAAATTTAGACACTATATAACAGGCTATGAAACTTTTGTTCACACTGATCATTCTGAAATTAGATACTTAATGAACAAATCAATTACTAATGGTAGAGTTATAAGATGGTTATTGCTCTTACAAGAATTCAACATTACCATTCTAGATAGGCCTGGAAAACAAAACACAGTAGTTGATTTCCTATCTAGACTCCAAAATATCAAAGATGACACTCCGGTTGAAGATCAATTTCCTGATGAATATCTTTTTGCAATCTCTACTCAAACTCCATGGTTTGCTGATATTGCTAATTATTTAGTTTCGGGAAAATTTCCTTCAATTATGAATGCAAGGGATAAAAGAAAAATCATTAATGATAGTGCAAAATATTCATGGGTCGCTAATGAGTTGTACAAGACAGGTCCAGATTTGATCATTAGAAGGTGTGTTCGTGAAGATGAGATGCCTGAGATTCTCAAGGCATGTCATGATGAACCTTGTGGCGGACACTTTGCAGATAAGAGGACAGCCTATAAGATCCTTAATTTAGGATATTATTGGCCATCCTTATTTAAAGATGCTAAAGAGTATGTCAAAAGGTGTGACAGTTGCCAAAGGGTAGGGAAACCTTCTCCTTCAGGTGAGATGCCATTACAACCTCAGGTACATATTGAACCTTTTGAAAAATGGGCTTTGGATTTTGTAGGACCTATTAGTCCTCCATCAAGACAAAAGAGATATATATTAGTTTGCACTGATTATGTCACTAAATGGGTAGAAGCTAAGCCATTACTTGTTGCTAATGAAGCATCTGTAGTTAATTTTCTTTTTGAGGATATTTTTACTCGTTTTGGTGTCCCAAGGGAAATTGTTACAGATCAAGGAGCTCAATTTACATCAAGGCTAGTGGAGCAAATGATGGAGAGGTACAAAATCAGGCATAGAAAAACTACTCCTTATCATCCACAAGCAAATGGTCAAGTGGAATCTACTAATAAGGTCATTGAAGGAATCCTAACAAAGACTGTTCATTTACATAGAAGAGATTGGGTAGATAGGCTTCCTCAAGCCTTGTGGGCCTATAGAACTACATGGAGAAACACAACAGGCCATACTCCTTATGAA
The DNA here is from genome assembly GCA_034641835.2 of Pinus albicaulis. Lineage (NCBI taxonomy): Eukaryota > Viridiplantae > Streptophyta > Pinopsida > Pinales > Pinaceae > Pinus > Pinus albicaulis. Next base: position 1,957,253,020 of record CM076575.1, read on the forward strand.
CTTGTTTATGGAAAGCAAGTTTTGTTCCCCATAGAGTTCCAGATTCAAACTTTCAAAATGGCAGTTCAGCTAGGACTTGATTTAACGGAGGCACAAAAGCATAGACTGGAGCAGATTAATGAATTGAATGAGATCAGACAAGATGCAGTTCAGAAAACAAGTCTAGTCCAATAGCAAAGGACTAGATGGCATGACAAGTACATCAAAGAGAAGAAATTCAAAGAAGGTGACTGGGCTCTCTTGTTTGATTCAAAATTCAAGGATTTTCAAGGTAAAATTCAAACACATTGGCTTGGGCCATATGAAATTGTTGAAATTTTTGACAATGGAGCGGTAAAAATCAGGACAATAGATGAAGAAGAGGTCACTTTTCTTGTGAATGGTCATAGATTGAAGCTATATCACAAACCACTCTCAAGAGAAGAATTTGTCAGGAAGTTCCAAGAAAGCAGTGATGTGAAGTTAATGAAGAAGAATCTCTCTTCTTCATCAACTTGATTAAATTTTCTGAAGCATTTCTCTTTTAAAAAAATAAAAAAAAAATAAAAATAAATAAATAAATAAATGTATAAACATGAAAACCAATCATTGATTGGCATGTTTATACAGAAAAGATAGGGTGAAAATCAGAGTCTCTCTGACACTCTAACTTTTCCCATTTTATTTTTTTTGCAAGCAGCTGTTACAAAATCATAAGTTCAGATTCATTGTACTTATGATCCATTTCATCTCATTCCATTCCATTCACTTATCCATCCATACTCCATTTCATTCATTCATTCATACTCTACTTCATTCCATATTTCATTCATCTCATTCCATACTCCATCCATCTCATTTCCATGTCAAAATTTAAAGTTTGATGTCTTGCTACAAATGAATAACAAATGTCATGGATTGCAGGGCAGTTCTTATGTTCTTCCACTCCATTTCATAAACTGAATCCATTCCATTTCATCATCCACTTCATACATATCATGTCGCATCATCCATCTTCATTCATGCCATATAACTATCCCAAACCACTCCATTCCATGATTAAAATGCTCTACAGGTACATTCTGCAGCTTAACAGACATTCTGCAGCTGATCAGACTTTCCGCAGCCAGACAGTCATTCCGCAGCTACAAATCCTGAAGGCACCAATCAGCAGACATTTGAATTGCAACAAAATGATCCAGTGTATCCATGAATAAGAAGAATCAAGAAAGATTATGAAGACTCTTCCAAAGGAGAACAAAGAAGACAAAGACCACAAAAAGTAAATGAAAGAAGAGGTAACAATTTTTCATTATAATGGAATTTCATAAAGTTTAGCATAGTTTTAGTTATGAATCATTCGAAAAGGTTATTTTGATTATTTTTATTGATCATGTCCAAAATACCCTCCACAAACTTTGGATTAAAATCTCTCATTTCAAATTCTATACCCGACATCATTTAAGCGGTTAAAAAGGCTGCAGTGTTTGAATTCCTCATGTCACCCAACCAAATCATTCAATGATGATTTTCTTTTCCGTTGTAAAAATCTCCGCCGTCTTTTCAATCATTAATTCGTTTCCTCCACCTCACTCCATTTACTCATTCCGTAACTACTTCCATCACTCCATTCTGTAGCCAGCACTTCATTCCGCAAACAGAGATATTCTTATCACCGTGAGCAGAGCAAAAGGGTATATCAGTTTGAATATCAAAGCACTATCACCATGGGCAGAGATTGAGCATTATCACTGTAAACGCAGAGGTATAGCAGTGTGGAATTTGAATTCATTTGTCACCGAGAGACAGAGGTATAGCAGTGTGGAATTTGAAGCCATTTATCACCGAGAGACAGAGATATATCAGCTCGAAGTTTGAAGCCATTTGTCACTGTCAACCAGAGGCATATCAGTCCGAAATTTCATTGTCAACCAGAGGCATATTAGCTCGAAGCTTGAAGCCATTTGTCACTGTCAACCAGAGGCATATCAGTCCGAAGTTTGAAGCCATTATCACCAAGAATCAGGGGCATATCAATTCGAAGGTGAAAGTTATTGTTTCCGTGGGCAGAAAGAGTATTGATTTGAACATTGAAGAAGCAATTATGGGTCTTATTGTAAGAACCGAACCAATGGGTACAAAATACTTGGAAGGATACCCTCAATGTAAAGAAATGTTGCAACAGGTAGGATGGCTACAATTTCTTGAGAAATTTAATGGCTTCCACAAAGAAGTCACTAAAACATTTGCAAGGTCATTTCAAGGAGTTGAGGTTGAAGTGGGAGATGTTAAATTCACTGTCACTGAAGTTTTCATTGCAGAAGCTACGGGATTGCTTAGAAATGGAGAGAGATGGTTCAAAAACAGAGAATTCCATAATGAATCCTGGAAGCAAATTCTAAAATCACCAGGTATGGATATCACTGTGTTTAAGAAGGGAATTCCAAGTTCTGCATTGAAAAATAAATGGAGAAACATACTACTTATTCTGCAAAAATTTATTACATGTGAGGGTAGATATGGCACATTTTATGTTTACCACATTAGGCTGATAATGCATTTTCTGGGGGAAGACTTAAACCTACCCTATTTCTTGCTTCAAAGTTTGAAAAAGATGGCTTCTTGTGTTCAAATAAGGGTTCAATTTTTAGAGACAACACTATACCATCATGGCTTGGTTAAGATTTTAATTGAACACCATTTAGCCAAAACAAATGATACGTGGGACAATTTCTTGATAAGAAATCATTTTGAAGAGCCAAAAGAACCCTCACCTGAACAACAGCCTACAAGGAGAAGCAGAAAATGGAGAGCTTCAAAAATTTAAATTGACAAAACAGTCCAAGAAAGTAGTGAGGAAATCATCTCAGAGAAGTTGACTCAAATCAAGAGACAACTTAAGAAAGAGAAGGTAATCAGGAAATCTGCCACAGAGAAAGGAGAGGGATCTTCTCAGCCAAGAAGAAGCCATAGACTAAAGGGGAAACTAAGGAAAACTCAAATCAAACAAACGGGGGTGATAAATATAGAAGATGAGGAAACATCTATTGAAGAAGATGTTGAAGAGGATTTTAATGAAGGAACCCCTGAAATTGACCCTGCTCAGCAAGAAGTCTATGACTATGTTGAAACTTTGGAAAGGAAAGCTTCAGCGAGTAGAGAGAGAACCCCTAGTCCTCCACTGTCCGAAATAGATGTGTTAAGAAGGGACAGGTATGAGCTGGAAATACTTAATAGACACATCAAAAATGAGAATGACATTCTGAAGGAACAAGTCAAACTCAAAACCGATATGAACTCAACCTTATCTCTACATATAGACAAAGTGAAGGAGAGGATTAGATGTTCTTGCAAAAGCCTCTGAGTTTATGGAATAAGTTGCATGAGGACATGCAAGAAGTCAGCAGCGGGGGTATGTTGAGCCTCAAGATTGTACTTTCTTTCATCCTACTTTACCTCATTTTCCTTTGTCCATTGCTATCCCAGACCCAATTGATCAATGAATTTAGTTAAAATTACTTTTAGAATGATTAACATGACTGACTTGCTAAGTTTTGTGATTTTTGTCATTGTAATGCATTTTGACCGGAACTAGCTGCAGAATGCAGACATTCCGTAGCTAACCGGAAATTCTGCAGCTGTCTTCACGTTTAGGCATGTTCCAGGTGGCCTCTCAAGAAAAACCGCATATGGGTATATTCCACATCATGTCTACATTGTTCGTTGCTCACCATGAAGGAAAAACCGAATTCTGGATATGGTTTTGGTACGTGGGAACACATTTAGGAAGGCAGACTTCTAATAGGACTGTCTTAGTCCAGATGTCCTTTTCCTTTTACGTTGCCACTTCAAGAGTCCTAATGTGATTTCGATAAGGAAAGACAATGATCCTGGAATTGTTGCAAGTCTTGTTATGTACATTTGTTATATAAACACTTGGGAAACCGAGAGCTAGGCTAGATTTTGCTCTAGATTTTGCTTAGATTCTGTGCTACATTTCTGAAGACGCAGATTGCTCTGTTCAAGTTATTTCTCCTTTAATGAAGCAGACAATATTGTTTTGAAAGCGTTGATTTGATTTGGAGTTAGATTCCGTCTGGTGGTAGAGGGCCCCTGCCTCCTGCACGGTTTTATTTACGTAATTTAGATAAGTATTCTAGCTACCTTTACATTTTTGAAGTTGAATTCGTAGTTGTTTTCATTAGCTACTATAGTTATACTCGTTCTAAAAACTCTTCCAAAAGAAGAAGCTCTTCCAAAAGATTATGATCATGAATGGGAAATGGCTATAGTATTGTAGGATTTAATTGTAATCTCTTTTGTTCACCATCACGGTTATACTTATGCTAAGCACTCTTCCAAAAGAAGAAACTCTTCCAAAAAATCCTTATAATGTCTTAAGCATGATTGTGATCTTGAACGTTTCAGTTGTGTGTTTTCACTAAGTACCATAGCTGTTCTTGCTCTTAAAATGCTTTTCCAAAATATCATAATGATGGGTAGGAGATAGCTATGATATCTTAGTTTTTCATTGCTTTCAGTCTTTACGTTTGCATTTGCACTGAATTGTACAGTTAGGATTGTTCTAAGAAACTCTTCCAAAATACCAATCATGATGAACAAACAGACTGTATAATTCCATAGAATAATGCATGATAGCCTAGTTAGGATACTCCGGAGTTTAATTGCACTTAACTCATGCTCAATTATTTTGTTTTAAGTTTGATAATGACTTGTTAGTTCAGCACTGTTTTAGATTAGTGACATCTTAAGTTCAGTTTTAGCTTAACTCATTGCATTTTCACTTCACATTCAGTTGTCATTCACTGCATATTAGATTACTTCAGTTGTTAAACTTAACAAAACAACCTTCATTATTTACAAACCTCTTCTTGTTCTAAAATCTATAATTGATTCATAACCATATGAACAGAAGACAATATCATTTTAAGGCCTGAAGTACTTCTGCAACTTCCTTATCATCCCACAAACAAACATTTCCTCAAAAGACTATTTTAAAAAATCTATAACCTTTGAGTGAAGTGTAGTGTTATCAAACTAAGTTGCAGAATAGAGTTAGGAACTAGTCTTAAAGTAAAGATCTTATGATGGTATCAATGTTTTACTCCAAATATGCTTCAACAAATCTCTAATCATGGATAACATGTTGCATCATTATAAGTTAGTTGTTTAACTGTTAGGAGAATTTGCATGCTTAGCTGGCCATGTCTCAAGCTCTCTCAAAACACCTTTGATGAAAGAATTTGACAAGTTGAGTTTATGTTTTGAATCATTTGCTTAAAAGTCATTATCAAGCTTTGTTTTTGCTTAGTCATAGTTTGGATTTGATTCTGTTTCAATATCTGCAATTGCATTTGTCATTTGTCATCAACCAACTAGGCTTCACTCTGTTTTTAATCATTAGCTTCCTTCCACTAGCTTTCTAGTCATTTTCCTTGTGAACATAAAACTACCAAAAGACCAAAAACATCATAAATCATCACAAAGGACCAAAAACATCATAAAACACTAAACACAACGCATTAAGAAACAAACACCTAGGTACATACAGTACACTTCACTTCAGCAGTTTACCAACCCTGGTTGACAATTAAATGAACTCAATTTAGGAGACTAGGTTGAGACCAAACACCAATGATGCACTCCTTCAAGCTAACATAAAGCTTTCAAAATGACCCAAACGAGCAATGTGATCTATGCTCGAAATGAAGAAATGGAGAGTCAAACAAAAATGAAGGTAATCATTCAACAAACCAAAATAGAATGGATCAAGAAAGACCAACACAATCGATCAAGGAATCGAACTGACAAAAATAAAAAAGAATCGAACTTCAATCAAAAGGCTCAGTTAGCAAAAGACACCTAGAGACCCTAGGGCTATGAATCTCATTGATGAGACAATGGACAAACAATTGAGAAGGACAAGCTTACAGTAGTCAGAACAAGCCCAAAAGACCAATTGCAAATCAAAGAAATAACCCAGAGTTAAGCACAACTGACCAAAAAATTAGAAGGGAGGTCAAACCAAATCCTACAGGATTCGGCGTGATTGTGAGGCGATAATTTGCGCCAAACAGGGGTTGGCGCTATTGCAACAAAAGCAAGAAGCGCTAATTGGCGCGACTGTTCAAAGCAAACACGCGTCGAGTTGGAAAACTATCGGAAAAGGGAAAAACCAGTGAGTAGAGGTCAATCTTGACACTCTGGAGCTGGACAGGAGGATTCCAAACAGCCAAGTAAGCCAAAAAAGACAGACAAGCAATCAAACGACCGAAGTTGACTTGACAAGGTAAATTCCCAATAAACAACGAGATGAAAAACTCACACTGATCCCCAGTATGGTCGCCAACTTGTTGGAAAGGTAAATCCCCTCTGTGGACAGAGGCAATCCCTCTAGACCTAGAGTGGGTCGAGCAACAAGGGAACAAGCTAAGGCGTAGGTTCCTAGCTAACAAATGAAATAGGTTGGGGTAGATTATCCTACCTGGAGTCCAACGTGATTGTCATAGTTATATTAATGGAAACCTCTTGATATCTGTCCCGACAGGTCACGGTCCTTCAGCAATGGTACTCTATTCCTACACAAAGATAAAAGACAAGAGCAACATATAAGACAATAATTTCATTCGTAGAAAACTAGTCAGTCAGGGAGTACTAAACACATTGGTAAAATAAACCATATTAATACAAGATGGGAACTAGACAATAGTCATGTATATATAAATAGAAGAAAGAGATTACAACTAGAGCCTTGATGTCGCAGCCTCCTTCAGCGGGTTCAGTTGAAGCGCGTCTTGAAGGATCGTCGGGAATTGGGACGAGGTGAGGACACAAGCCTAAGATCTCTCTCGACAAAGGTCTGTTTCTGTTCTATCTCCCTAGCAAAATGTTCAGCAACTCTCTTCAACCTTTCAGCTATGATTGTTTAGCTAGTGTATCAATGGGAGATAGCTTTATTTATAGAGGGAAAGGAGGAGGTTGGGATCCCTACAATGGTGGAAGGGAGGCCTTATCCTTTGGGAGGTTTCTCCAAAAGGTGGAAACAAGAGGCCAAAGGAGGGTGGTCATATTTTTTCAGTCGAACCACTCAGGCTGACTTGCCCATGAAGTTGTTATGATGGAAACTTCTCCTCTATTTTTAAAAAACATTCCAAAAACAGCTTGGCGCGGGTAGTTCACTAGGAAAAAGTGCCAATGGGCGCGAGGCCCAGTGTTAATTTTCCTCATTGGCGTGAGGGCATAACGGTCTACCAACACCAACCTAAAAACATGTGTTTATGATGGTCTGCTCAAGGAATTGTCAACAGAAGGAATGTTGTCCTCATGGCAAGGGATGCAATGATGGTCTTTGCAAGGCATGACACTTCTTATTAGTCACATAAATGATCCTCCAATATGCGGGATGGGGATTGCAGGGATGATGAAAAAATGCTATGTAACGGTCATATAGGAGGTTGAGTCTTATCATAGTGACCCTCAACTTATGTTTACCCCGGGAAGGCTGGTGAAATTGGGTAAATGTGAGAGGAGGTGCGTTACAAGATTGTTTGAGGGAATGAATGTTTTAAATGGTAGGTATGGGTTTGTTGAAGTGGTCTTAAATGGGCTAAATATTTAATGTGTCTAATCAACAATAAAAGAATGGGCATAGGTGTCCTTAGCCTCTAACAACAAGCAAATAAGGACATAAATTTAAATAGAGCAATATGGGTTGCGCGGTCCAAGGTATGGGTTGCGTGAAACCTCGTGAAGAGGCAAGCAGTTGGTTGTTGAAAGAAGCAAGGGAAAAATTAGCTAAGGGAACTTGAAGAGGGGAGGGGGACATACACTCTCCCAAACACACGTGTAATAAAAAGATGCACACAGAAGCAACACGAGAGCATAAAATACGAAAGAGAAAGAAAAATGATTCTTATTCCTAAGTTTTAATCTTTGGATAAAAGCACCAACTGAAGAATCCTCTAACACGAGGCTTGATGGGTTAAAAAAAAGGTACAATTAGCAGTGGCTTGCTTAATAGGCTAAAGAACCCATTGGAAGCTGGTGGATTGATGAACCTTTTAGATTTTGGAATAATCACTCAGGTGTTGCAAGGGATGAAGAACCACCAGGAGTTGCCTTGGGGCTAAAGCTTTGGTGATTGACCCACTGAGGAACCACCTGAAGAAGTGATTTCCTTACTCTTTAACAACTTAGCCACTGATAAACCTTCCTTATAATGGACTCTCTTCTCCTGAAAGTCAGTTGGAGTTCTTTGTATTGTGAAATGTTGGCATTGACTTTATGTATCCTCGAATTGTGTGAGTCATAATGAGCTAGTTGGTGGATGAAGGAAACATTGGCCTCGTGACATCCTGTCTCGACTATGTTGGTTGGCTAAAAACACTAAGAAGCATCCCACCTCAACTTTGAAATTTGGCTCAAGGGTGACAGTGGCAAGTAAGGTTTGGCTACAATTGTCTATGGTTGGGTGGAGATTTGTTATCTCGATCTCAGTTTCCAACTCTAGAATTAATTCCAAATAGGTATTTGTAATTTATTCTTGTTATTGAGCTCATGTTAAGTTGTAAATCATTGTTGTATTTACTATATGAATGGCTCATGGTTTGCGAAGATTGGAATGGTGAGATTTTGATGCATGTGTGCATTGTTGCTATGATATTGTATCATTGTTATTTATGGAGGAAACACATGTTACACACACACACACACACATATCCCAAGGCCTCTTTTGAAGAATAAACAAGCACAACCAACTTATGAGTGCAACCAGAAAGGACGCAATGGCAAGAAGGCGACAAGGAGACTAACATTCCACTGTCAAACATGAAATCATCCTTTATGGTCTGATTATAGACATAAGCTATAAATACAGGCACATAAGTGAGACTAATGAAAGCCCATAAGTATTTCATTCTTATGCACAGGTATTCCATACAATATCTTCATAAATAGCTCTGTGTGGGTTCTATATCACCCAAGTATTGGACTAAACCGTCGTGGCCTCGACCAAGTATATGTTATTGAGCACATAGGAAGGTTTCATTATCCTATTGCAGCCCAAGCACAATTAATTGCAGTGAGAGATAATGAGCGGGAGAAGGACCTTAACTCATCTACAAAGACATTAAACCTTATCCATAAGCTTGGATAAGTTTATTGAGATTCACAATGATCAACTAGAAATCCAAGTTGCTAACCATACAACCACAACACATAACCGAGTACGAGGTGATACAGACTTATGCACGAACGTAATAAAACATTGAAATAAACATAAACGCAGAGATGTAACAAGAATAACACTTCATTTCATTAATATCAAATACTGAAAAATGCTTATAGATAGAATGGAAAATAAACTAGCTCGAGTGATGGTAGCTTATCTCTAAGAAGAGATGTGGCGGCTACATGCCTCTGAACTGTGTTACAATGAGGCTTAAGGGCATTTTTATTATTGAACAACATGGGAAAACCATAAATATCCAAAAACATAACCCTAAGAGATGAAGCGCTAAAATTATGGGCCCTATTTGGGTAAATTAGTGCATCAACTTCCCAGAGACATAACTTTGGCATACGATCTTTGTTTGACACACACAATACCTCGTTAGAAATATCTATCCGAGGACTATAAATTTTGAATGGCCCTATTTTTCCCAAAAAAACTTCGTTTAGGGCCTCAAAACGACTTCGGAAGTTCAGGACTTGAAAAACTGCCGAAAATAGTAAATTGTGCTACAACTAAGGAAACTGAAAAATTGAAAGAAACAATGGTGAGGGTCCTAGTGGAATAGGCAAGTGACCACCAATATCCACCTGCATCAATCTTTCCCCCTTAGGAATCAATGGTCCCCATTGCATTGAGTTCCTCCATGAGATGAAATTTATATTGAATCTGGTCCCTGGTCAACCACTTGCCCTGGTGAAGGAGTTGGCCTTCTTTGACAACTTGATATAGCTGGATCATTTGTTGGTGAGTGTTCTTTATTTGTGTGTCCATGACCTGATCAGTTGTGGCTTGTTCCATGCAGTCTGGGTTTAACTCTGTTGGTGTGAGTTGTTCTACAATGTCAGATGTGTCCAACAATGGTAGAAAAGTAGGGTCAAAGGCTATCCACTTTGTACACTAGGTGCACACCAAGGAATGGTGGAATACTAAGCTTGAAGGAATTGTCCCCTACCACTTGGTGATGGTGTATTGCCCATATCATACTAGGCGAATCTTTACAAGGGGGCCTCCGTTAGCGCTCAAATCTACCTCAGGCTGAAATGAAGTAAACTCAAGGCTACATCAAACCACGCTCAGCCTCGTAGCTAGCCCTACGAGGACAGGAGAGGGCTCTCTCCGTCACTCTCGAGAAAATGATCAATAGGATGCGAGATGACTTATAATAAGAACTGATTTTAGGCTATTAAAGAGATAGGTATGTTTGATTTTTTGGTTTTTGGGTTTTCGCTGGAGAAATGGGAAAACAGATTTTGGGTCCGGGGATAAGGTCAGACCTTTGCAGATTTCGAGTTGGGGAAAGGTAGGTGAATGTCTTGATGCTTTTGATTGGATATATGGACAGATTAGACCGACGAGGAGCTGAAGAGGGCAAAGAAGAACTTGGATCCTCTCCAAACAGCTGAAAACATATAGAACTAACTGAATTCAAAGGCCAAGCACCGTAAACAATGGATTCAACCTTATTCACTCATTCAATTTAGTTCAGAAGCATATGAAAGGATGGCATACATTAAACATGAAGAAACTTACAGTAAACAAAGAAGAAACACCATCAAGAACAAAACACCACAAGGATCCCAACAAGTGCCGCAAAACCCCTGATCTTTCCTTAGCCAAAATATGAAAAGTATGTACAATGATATCAAAAGTATCCCAAGAGTCCAACCTCTCCAACCTCCGAAAATGATTGAGAAATTACAATATATAGATCACTCTAACACCTTTCCCCACCTCTAGGGGTCGAATTCCCTCTTCAGGGATCAGTTTCAACCAATTCTAATCATGAAACTACAATCTAGGCAGCTAACAACTTGCCTCTAAAAGAGTGGAAACTGATCCATTACATGATTTTTTACTCATTTGAGAGTGAATCTTCTAGAAGAGATAAAAACAAGCCAAAGTTACATGCCAAACATGAATTTACATCATAAAAACCCAAAAATTCTATCCATAAGCAAAACTGGTCCATACTAGGCGAAAAACTGAGCTGGCAGCTGAAAATTCAGGAAAAATTACAGGTGGGTCGCTCCTGAACTGTGTGGGTCGCTCATGTTCCAGGCTGAATTTGAAGTACTTCCCGGCATTCAAATTGAGCTCATGATAGCTCGTTGGAAATCCCTGGATGTCTACTTTCCAACCCAAGTAGAATTTCTGAATTTAGAGTTGATTTGACCCTCCAAAACCTCATTATCCCAGAGGTACTTCCTGCTGGTGCAAAAGGTGGCAGCAAGGTGGTTTTCATGGTGTTTTTGAGCTTTTTGACCATCCAGATTTTGATGAAATGCCAAATTGACTTCAGAGGATGCATAATTAATCATGAAAAATCCAAAAATGTAAAAATCTCCTCCAGCAAATGTCCCAAAAAAAAGTGAGCGCATGAGCGCGCGACCCACGTAACTGCAAAACCTGTTTTTTGACCAAAAATTTGAAAATGACAAAATTTTCTCCGAATTTGCCCAAATTCGGAGCGAAGATCCTCCATCATGTTTCTTGCTCATTTAATGAAGCCTCGGCCAAAATACGGAGTGGATTAGGCCTTTTCCGCCATTTTAGTGCTCTCCTGGTGCATGCAGTTCCTGTGATGAAAACACTGTCTCGGTTGTATGATGTGTTGTTGTCAGTCATGATGTAGAAATGTGTATGTTCAACCTGTTGAAAATGAAAAATGGGACCTTGGTGTCTTTGTCTCCATCATTATCCTGTGAATGTACCTGCGCTGATGAAGAAGGCGAGACCCCTTCCACGCCATGTGGAGATAGTACTCGCGTTGCTGATGAAGTCAACGAGACCCCTTCCACCTCACGTGGAGATAGTACTCGCCGTGTCGCTGCAAATAAGGCCCTGTGGCCTCGCTGATATGTCTGAACCAAAGGAGTGCTGATATGCTCAACCTCAAGTATGTCCGGCTGGTGTGAAGGCTCTCCTGCATCATGAACTATCTCGGGAAACTGCTGTGGCACTCTGAAAAAGTCTCTAGAAATGAAATCCTCCCAAGTGATACCCTGCTCTGCCAACTGATGTGACACCAAGATTTTGATCAAAGCGAAATGATATATACTCCTGTACTGCTGCACTGGTCTCGTCTTCTTCTGCACAAACATCACCATCCTCTCTATGTTGCGGTGTATGAAATACAGAACATTCATCATACGTACCCTTGTGAAGTGCATCAACAAACGAATATGGTACGAGAAAAGACGAGCATACCTGCCCTCACAAGTAAAATACTGAATGATGAGCCTCATGAGCGGTGCATACTCATCTCTCAAGAATCTGAATGGAAAAAATCTGCTCAAATAGCCCATATATCCAGTTTTAATATATGGCTCATAGTGAAATTTCTCTAACTGCTGACCCTTATTCCATTCCTCGCCCATGTTAGGTATACCAGTGGCTTGAGCAATAGTCAAGGGTGACACAATGAAATCAACACCAGCAAGACTTACCCGACCATCCCGTAAATGAAGAAAAAACAGGCGGGCCAATTCACGATGAGGCCGGGTTTGTGCAACCATCTCACAAAATCTGAAACATGACAAGAATCGAAAAAAATCCATAGCTAATGGACATGCCTGCAACCGAGCCAAAGAAGTAGGCTCCTCTCTGCGATGATCACCACTTCTATGATCTCTGCGGGACCCCCGTGGCACATTACCTTCAGTCACCGAATCACTGCCTGACCCTAACTCATATTCTGACTCTGTCTCTGACATGACTCTGACCAAGCTTTTGGCACTATGTATACTGATATGAAAGCAGTGCAAACAAGGTTATGATGGTGTGTTTCAAAACCCAACAAATATCCCACCGTCACAACACCATAAGGAAACAAACCATGATAAAATATCAGTTTTAAATGGATTGGAAAAGGCACAATCTCTGTTTTGAATGCAAGTGAAATTTTGACCAAAGGGAGCAGGCAACCTTCAGAATATTGAACAAGTCTTGTCAAAGGGAGCATGGCATCATATGAATGTTTTTGTCTATGAGTAATAACAACAAAGGTGTCAATGGGAAGTTTGAAACAAAGTCATGAGAATGTTTTTACATTGGGAAGTGAGACATAATACAACCACAGTCACCATGGAACAAAGGTTTTAAACATGGTATAATAATAGCAATGGTCACAATGGCATAATGGGCATGAGAACAATATGGTTTTGATATTATATGCAAGGCTGGACATATCACTGATATAAGATAAGCAACAAACTCATGCAACCACCCATATCATTTTAAAACCCTGAAAACGATATTGCCATGACTGTGGGGTTTAGATCCTCCATTTGAAATGTTTGAAACCACCAACGATGCCACCGGTGCATTTAAAAACATCAAGCAATTGCAAATAACCTGTTTGAAGGCCGATGAATCGATCCCAAGCAAGACTGGGCGCTCAAAATGAAGTTTCGAACCTCTGTATCTGCGTGGGTCGCGCAGCCTCTGCGTGGGTCACTCAGCCCAGGTGGGTCGCGCCCCTTGCAAACTTACACTGCTGAACTGACCTGCGTGGGTCGCTCTGCCCAGGTGGGTCGCTCGGGCCCCAGGTGGGTCGCGTTTCTCTTGCAGGAAGCTTTTGGAGGCCTTCCCGGTGTCCAAATCGGGCGTGTGATAGCTCGTTGGAAAGCTATTGGAGTCTACTTTCCAAAAAAAGTGGAATTATGCAATTTGGATTCCATTTACCCTGTAAAAAACCAAATCTCCCAACACTAGTCAAAATGAGCAGAATGAGGCTGCCTCAAGGCAGAGTGCTGTTGCAGTCAACTTTTGAAGGTCTTCCTCAACTCCAAATTGAGCTCATGATAGCTCATTGGAAAGGTATTTCTGTCTAGTTAGCATTTGACTCATCAAGAAAGTCAGTTGGCCAAACATGCTAGGAGAAATCTTGATTTTCCCAAGGTCACTTTAGAGGTGCATTCAATTCTCCTGAGGCAACGATATTTTTGACATTTCTCTAAAACCATGATACCTGTGTAAAAAGTGAATGAGGTTTTTCTTCCTTGGCATGTTATGGACAAAAACCTCTCTCAGTTGTCCCAAATTCATCTTTTATTGCTCTGAAAAATCTTTTGAGTGAAACTTATCCCGATGTGTGGAACAAGGGATTTTGTCGAAATGAAGCGAAATGAAGGGGATAGGGGGCTTCTAAATTCTTGGGGAAATTTTGGGAAGTAGGGAGGGATGTTAGGAAGCAGGGGGAAGTGGAATCACAGAGATTGAGTGAGGGGAAGGGGTCCAAAAGGGCAAAACACAGGCCTAGCCTAGGAAATTGCCAAGTTTTGGCAAGAAACTAGGGTTTGTGCAAAAATGAGGAATTTGGGGGATCTCAGTGATGGGAAGTGTTTAATGAGGTATATTAAGGATAGGGGAAGGTGTATGAACATCAGGATACAAGTTTTTAGATGATTTGACCGTCCAAGAGAAATTACCTCCAAAACCCTAGGAGAGGGAAATGGACCTTACCTAGGCACAACTGAAGCATGAACGAGATGTAAAATGACTCTTTGGAACCTGACATGACGATGACAACCCTCTGAATGATGGTACACTCAGCTGAATGGTGACATGGACTGACATTTGGACAAATTTGAAAAGAGTGAAGACCAACCCTAGACCTAATGCCTAGTGATCAAATTTTGCTTGAAGACTCCTTGAAACGACAAAATTTGACCTTGACACTTTAAAATCACTTTGAAAAAGCATGTTTGATCACTGGAGGAAGACTGCAAAAGCTGACTCTAACATTGGCTCCAATGGGGATGGTAGCTCCAGCTCCGTGGAGGTGCCAAGAACCGTAGAACTTGGGAGAGCAGACAGTGCCTCCATCCATTGGGCGATGGAATCATTATTTGAACGGATAACCCAAAACCTTTGACACATTTATTGAATGAAAACTTGACTGAAACTTAACTGAAACCTGACTCAAACCAACTCGATGGCAAACTGAAATAACTTGAAAAAACTGACTCAACAGACCAAACACAAATGACTCGTGACTGAATTAAAACAAAAATTTACCAAGCTTTGAAAAAAGGCAGTAGTCCATCAAGATTTGGAATGATGATGACAACCGCATGCATACCAATGAAATATGTACAATCATGTATAATTGGCTTTCCAATGTAACCAGTCAAGCAGATGCCTTGCTAACTGGTTCTCCCGATCAAAACTCCTGGTCAACAATACAAACTGATAACTGGGCATCCAAAAACATAGCTGACCATGATCTTCTTCATCACTGAACACTGCAATAATCACTTTCACAGATGACTGTAACAAATCTGCCATTGGATCCTGAAAAACATGAAGATTTACCTCCTGCTGAAAGAACATGGTGTCCTTCTCTTCTGATTCTGATCTGAAAGGGATAGAAATTGATTTCTGAGGGATAGAAATGCACAAATCTGCCATCTGAGTGTTAGCTGTAGTTTCCTTGACCATGAGAAATTCTGGCATATACTCTTCAATTTCATGATCTAGGTCATTCTTAAACAAAAAAAAATCTTCAAGATTATCAAACATGACAGCCTTATCATCTTTGTGAAAGAAAAAATTATCTGTTTGCTGATCTACACAACTGATTACAAAACAGTCATCTTTTCCAAAAGAGGAAGAAGTTTCATCAACACTTTCCTGACTATGTGTGCACTGCAGATCTGCGTTAACTTGAGCTGGAACATGACCTTTCAATAGCTGATCTATCTCATCTTCAGACAGAGGAGATAATGCCCTTTGTTTTCTTCGGCTCAAACAGTGGTGTTGAGTCTCAAATCTGCATCTTTCTTATACATCTTCCTCGACCTTTTTCACTCACCTGAACCTTCCAAGTTGTCAATATTGTTGGGGTTCCCATGTTTTGGCCAGATTGGCAAGACCAAAAGATGAGACAACATCAGAACCACTTTGGGGCCCTAGGATCTAGCCCTCCTAGACCCGGAGAGGGATATCTCCAAATAGAGCAAAGAATGATATATCTTTAAAGCTCAGAATGAGATGTTAGGCTAGTTATGAAGCACAAAGGGGGGTTTAAAGGATTTGGTTGAAGGGTTGCTGGGTTGGTGATGAGATCATGGACTGAGAAAACAGTGGGAGGAAAGGAACAAAATAGCAGGATATTTCCGCAGAGAGGATGGGCCAAGACAGTGCCATCCATTGGGCTATGGAGTCATAAAAGGAAATTACTTGCATCCACTAGCCAAGGCTTTCAAAGGGCATGTCATCTAATACTAAAGGATCTTTAGATTAGAGAGTGGGGTGGAACATTAAGGAAGGAAATTGAAATAAGGAAAGACAACCTACTTTCTGTCTATAGATCAGGTCAGAGGTCATTTAACTCCAGACCTGCTTGGACATACTCAAAGGCAGCTCTCAAAGAGATAATGGGGCTGCTTATAGATCGGACCAGAGGTCATTTAACTCCAGGTATTCTTTAGCAAATCCAAGGGAAAAATAGACATAAGATAAACGAAGGGATATTAGAAAGGTAAGCTGGTCGTGCAAGGATCCTAGTGGACAGGGCTAACACTTATCCCCAGTGCTCCCAAACTTTCCAGCTTTAAACCCCTCAAGAACATCTAAGAATAGTTTCAACCAATTCATACATCAGCCAGTAGGCAATAACATCCACTGTGTTGGTTAAATCAACTGAAAACAACTCTCAGATAGCACATCTAGCGGAAAACATAAAGGTAGGGAGAGCAGACAGCATAGGGCACCTAACAAAGGGTGAATACTATACCATTATTCTGATGCCTACCGGAAGAACGTGAAACAACATGTAAATGAAATAAACAGAGTTAAGAGGAACATCACCAATAGCAATAGACCAGGATCCTGTGAAATGTGCTTTGATTAATTGATGCAAAACCAGTCATGTAAAATAAGCTCAATGGCTGTTACATTGCAGACTTCTCCTCCCAGCCTATTACATACAAACTACTCTGCTATTCCCTCCCACAACTGTTCTAACAGTCAGACTGAATCCCTCTAACAGCAAGTGCCTAGCAAGGCAACAACAACCCTTACAATTCGTTCTCAGGGATCTTCTTATAGGATAAGAGGAAGAGACAGAGGTAGATAAACAAATAAATGAGACTCATTAAGACAGTAAGGCGGAAGTGTTCACGCCCATACTGCTTAATGGCTTTCTGCAGCTTTGTATGTACTCTGTAATCTGTCTGGGGAGTCTTTGTCAGGTCGACTTTGACCTCGGATATGTTCCTTGGAGTCCTTGCTGGTGTCTGGAGCTCTGCGCTAGCCTTCTGAATAAATGAACTGGTGAAAGATCTGCAACTTCTCCATACCTCATAACTGCTGCCTGACTGTCCTAAATGGATTTCGGACAACGCAATTAATATTTTTAGGGCTCGAGGAGATATGGAGGCGTTGTGGGAAGGTGTACCTCAGGAGGAAAATGTCCTGTTGTTAGGTAGCGCAGTAATGGCTTACTGGTGCGCTCATTGGTCTTCAAACAGTGCCTTAAGCCTTTGACCTGCGGGTTCACATTGTTAATCTTTAATTACAAGCGTAAATCCCTTTTAAATTCCGTCTCTGCTGTTTCGCCGGCCGGCTAAAATGGCCTCTCTATACTATCTGCACACTGAAATAACTCTGTTTAGAACCCTGGCAGTGGCGGCGGAGGAAATGCTGTGGAGGCGGTGGAACGGTGGCGGAAGAATGGAGAATGGTGGAAAGAACTCAGAACGGCGGAGAAACGATCAACAATGTAAAAACCCAAAGATTATTGCTTGGGCGAAATACAAAGGAAAACACGCAAAACAATGGAGCGGAGGCCATGGAGGTGGGACCCGGCGGAGAGGGATCTGCGCGAGGGATCAACGGTGGGAGATGTGATCGGAGGATCGGGAGAAGGGCTTGTGATCAATCGGAGGTCGGACGCAGAGAGTTGCGATTGCGATGAGCGGGGGGCTTGCGATTAGCGGGCAGCCGTCAGATCTAAGCGGATCAACGGTTCAGATCGGAGCAGGGACTTAACGTTATAATCAAATCGCATCGGGGTTTTTTGCGTTTATAAAGGAATTTGCCTCCCGCCGATAGCTCCGATTGCGATTAGCGCCTGGGACTTAAGCGCTTGGTCCCAGTGCTGGGGCATGTGTGGGAAGTGGTTTGAAAGGGGCTGGCAGAAAGGGGCTAGGCCTTATAATAAGGTCGGAAAGGGGTTTTTAGCCCATTTTAATGGATTTTAGGGCTGGGGAAGGGGAACGATAGAGAAATAAAGGGGGAAGAAGGGAAAACAAAGGGTAGGAGAAGAAATTAAAGGGGATTTTGGGAGGATTTGAGGGGTAAAAGGGGAATAGAAGGGGAAGACAAGGGGGATGAAATAAAAGGGAAAAAGGGGGCCCTTGGGCATTACTTCACATAACAGAGAGGCTTTAAAAGGGGAATCAATAGAGGGGATTTGATCAAAGGACAAAAGGCACATGTAGGCTTCAAGGAGACTGTGTTTTCAGAGGAAATGCATTCCTTGAAGACTCAAAAATGATTTAGCCCCCTATTTGCTTGTCAAAAATTTCATAGGGGGGCTAACAGTGGTTCCACATGGGGATGGCTTCTTCTTGAAGGAGCCAAGAAACCAGAAGATGATCTCTTGGTGTAGGCTAGGTGCCTGCTGCTTGAACCATCCTTTTCTTTCCTTAGATCAGCTGCCACAAACTATGAAGACAACATATCAGCAGAAACACTTCCCATACAACTACCTACCCACACTATAGTCCTAACATTTTTTCTTCTTGGGTGCATTTGGACTTGCAGACCCTTTACATTATTAACTTTTACAAACAGGAAAAATAAACCTAATCTACTTCTACCCTTATTACTCCATGAGACCAGATTAGACTGTTGGTCTCATATGTTTCTCTACCTACACTACTACCTGCTAGGATTAGACTGTCTAGCAGGTTTCTTCTCTACCTTCTAAGACAGAAATTTAAAGAACTAATCTACTTGCTCATAGACTGAGCTTTATTGAGCTTCCTACCTACCCTACTCTAACTGGAATATTTACAATCTAGCTTACAAACATGGTCTTCCAATGTAACCAGTCCTTCAAGTGATCCCATGACTGGTCCTTCTTGCTCAACTCCTTGAGCATGCTGGATAGGCAGGGCAGCTCCCACTCTTTTTGTTCAACAACAGCAGCCTTGAAAAGTTTTGTTTCTGCTTGCAACATGCTGCTGAGCAAGACCTTTGATCCTTCTTCAAATGTATGCAGGAAATGTGCATAAGGATCATGAAAAGATACCTGGCTATGAGTGTCTGGCAGGCTGGCTTCGACCAGGATCTCTTCTTCTTCCACTGGATCAAGAAGAAGACTCTCTTGAGAGAGAGAATCTCCCTCATCTTCTGAACTGGAGGACTCGTCGTATATTGGGGTTGAGTCCTCTCGGAGCTCCGATATGTTCTGCTCTGAGGTGCAGGGCTCCGTGAAAAGATCCATGTGTTCTTGAGCAGGGGCGTATTCCTTTGCTTCCTCTTCTTCAAGAGTAAGCTCCTTGCTTTCATCGTGCTCAAGAACCTCTTCTTTGCTTTCCTCCTCATCTTCTGAAAGGAAAGACTGCTGGCGTCCGATCTCATGACACTCATCACTGATGCTTTCATAACTTTCCCCATCAGTGTCATAGATAGGCGGACCTGACCAAGTCCACCGTTCTGGGCGCACAGCAAATATTTCTTCGTTCTGATCCACAGAGGAGTCTTCTGAAACTGAATCATCAAACTCAACTAATGACTGAGAAGGAGCTTGTGCTCTATAGAAGATTTCTAGGGTGGACTGTTGGTTTAATATCCGATCAATCTCTTCTTCTGTCAAAAGAGGGATTTCCCTTTCATCATGGACAGAAGAGCAGCAATCCTCTTCCTCTTGTGTAGGCTGATTTGGAGGCTGGATTTTTCTTTGAGCCTCTTCTTCCACATCAGGCTCTGCCTCTTCTATGTAAACTCCTGTTTCCTCAAGGCAGCTTTCCCTATCAGCCTTTGCTAATAGGTCCTGATATTCTCTGGTCAGCGTAACATAAGGCATAGGTAAGCAATCGGGCAATTCTTGATCACTTTCCTCTTCATCTTCTACAGATTCTTGAGCATCATATAGGTCTTGCTCATCTTCTAGATCTTGAGTTTGTTCTTGTTCTGAAGGAGACATGGGCTGTTCAAAATAATCATCATCTGCATTCATATTAGCCATGTACGTCTCCAGCATTTCACCAAGCACTTCCGTTATTCTGCATGATTTATTATACAAAGCATTATACTTTGCATCCCTGTCCATGCTTGGATTCGTGCTTGTGCAAAGAAGGCTACTATCTCTTCTCAACCAGTTCAGTGTTCTTCACCAGTGGAGTCATTTGGTCTTTGGATCATAGGGAGTGTGGAGTCGCCAGGTGGATGATTATGAATGTTTGAAGCAAGATGTTGTCCACCATCAGCAATTAGAAGCCAATCTAGAGGCAAAGCGGTCCCTTCCCCAGTGGAGTCGCCATTATGTTGGTGACGACAATGGGAAATAGACCAACTATCAGCGGTTCTTGACTCTTAGATTCGTCCCCAGCGGAGTCACCATTATGTTGGTGTTCCCATGTTTTGGCCAGATTGGCAAGACCAAAAGATGAGACAACATCAGAACCACTTTGGGGCCCTAGGATCTAGCCCTCCTGGACCCGGAGAGGGATCTCTCCAATAAAACAAAGAATGATATATCTTTGAGGCTCAAGATGAGATGTTAGGCTAGTTATGAAGCGCAGAGGGGGTTTTTAAAGATGATTTGGTTGAAGGATTGCTGGGTTGGTCACGAGATCATGAACTGAGAAAGCAGTGGGAGGAAAGGAACAAAACAGCAGGCTGTTTCACTAGAGAGGATGGGCCAAGACCATGCCATCCATTGGGCTATGGAGTCGTGATAGGAAAATTACTTACATCCACTAGCCAAGGCTTCCAAAGGGCAAGTCATCTATACTAAAGGATCTTTTTAGTTAGATGATAGGATGGAACATTAAGGAGGAAAGTGAAAGAAGGAAAGACAACCAGATTTCTATCTATAGATCAGGTCAGAGGTCATTTAACTCCAGACCTGCTTGGACATACTCAAAGGCAGCTCTCAAAGAGACAAAGGGGCTGCTTATAGATCAGACCAGAGGTCATTTAACTCCAGGTCTGCTTTAGCAACTCCAAGGGAAAACAAAGATAAGATAAACGAAGGGATCTTAGAAAGGTAAGCTGGTCATGCAAGGATCCTAGTGGACAGGGCTAACACTTATCCCCAGTGCTCCCAAACTTTCCAGCTTTAAACCCCTCAAGAACATCTAAGAACAGCTTCAACCAATTCATACATCAGCCAGCAGGCAATAACATCCACTGCGCTGGTTAAATCAACTGAAAACAACTCTTAGATAGCACATCAAGCGGAAAACATAAAGTTAGGGAGAGCAGACAGCATAGGGCACCTAACAAAGGGTGAATCCTATACCATTATTCTGATGCCTACCGGAAGAACGTGAAACAGCATGTAAATGAAATAAACAGAGTTAAGAGGAACATCACCAATAGCAATAGACCAGGATCCTGTGAAATGTGCTTTGATTAATTGATGCAAAACTAGTCATGTACAATAAGTTCAATGGCTGTTACAGTGTAGACTTCTCCTCCCATCCTATTACATACAAACTACTCTGCTATTCCCTCCCACAACTGTTCTAACAGTCAGACTGAATCCCTCTAACAGCAGATGCCCAGCAAGGCAACAACAACCCTTACAATTCGTTCTAGGGGATCTTCTTATAGGATAAGAGGAAGAGACAGAGGTAGATAAACAAATAAATGAGACTCATTAAGACAGTAAGGCGGAAGTGTTCACGCCCATACTGCTTAATGGCTTTCTGCAGCTTTTTATGTACTCTGTAATCTGTCTGGGGAGTCTTTTTCGGGTCGAATTTGACCTCGGATATGTTCCTTGGAGTCCTTTCTGGTGTCTGGAGCACTGCGCTAGCCTTCTGAATAAATGAACTAGTGAAAGATCTACAACTTCTCCATACCTCATAACTGCTGCCTGACTGTCCTAAATGGATTTCGGACAGCGCAATTAATCTTTTCAGGGCTCGAGGAGATATGGAGGCGCTGTGGGAAGGTGTACCTCAGGAGGAAAATGTCCTGCTATTAGGTAGCGCAGTAATGGCTTACTAGTGCGCTCATTGGTCTTCAAACAATGCCTTAAGCCTTTGACCTGTGGGTTCACATTGTTAATCTTTAATTACAAGCGTAAATCCCTTTTAAATTCTGTCTCTGCTATTTCGCCAGCTGGTTGAAATGGCCTCTCTATACTATCTGCACACTGAAATAACTCTATTTAGAACCCGGGCAGTGGCGGCGAAGGAAATGCTGTGGAGGCGGTGGAATGGTGGCGGAAGAATGGAGAATGGTGGAAAGAACTCAGAGCGGCGGAGAAACGATCAACAATGTAAAAACCCAAAGATTATTGCTTGGGAAAAATACAAAGGAAAACACGCAAAACAATGGAGCGGAGGCCATGGAGGTGGGACCCGGTGGAGAGTTGCGATTAGCGCAGGACCGTTGATCTCCATGAGGGATCAACGGTGGGAGATGTGATCAGAGGATCGGGAGAAGGGTTTGTGATCAATCGGAGGTCAGACGCGGAGAGTTGCGATTGCGATGAGCGAGGGGCTTGCGATTAGTGGGCAGCTTTCAGATCTAAGTGGAGCAACGGTTCAGATCGGAGCGGGGACTTAACGTTATAATCAAATCGCAACGGGGTTTTTTGCGTTTACAAAGGAATTTTCCTCCCGCCGATAGCTCCGATTGCGATTAGCGCTTGGGACTTAAGCACTTGGTCCCAGCGCTGGGGCATGTGTGGGAAGTGGTTTGAAAGGGGCTGGCAGAAAGGGGCTAGGCCTTATAATAAGGTCGGAAAGGGGTTTTTAGCCCATTTTAATGGATTTTAGGGCTGGGGAAGGGGAACGATAGAGAAATAAAGGGGAAAGAAGGGAAAACAAATGTTAGGGGAGGAAATTCAAAGGGGATTTTGAGGGGATTTGAGGGGTAAAAGGGGAATAGAAGGGGAAGACAAGGGGGATGAAATAAAAGGGAAAAAGGGGGCCTTTGGGCATTTCTTCACATAATAGAGAGGCTTTATAAGGGAAATCAGCAGAGGGGATTTGATCAAAGGATAAAAGGCACATATAGGCTTCAAGGAGACTGTGCTTTAAGAGGAAATGCATTCCTTGAAGACTCAACAATGATTTAGCCCCCTATTTGCTTGTCAAAAATTTCATAGGGGGGCTAACAAATATCATTATATATTAATTACAAAAGAGCATCTAAAATGGTTTTTAACTATATTTTGTGTCTGCTGTTTGATTTATATTTTTTCTCATTTAGCTGCGGAATCTTGCCACTTTCCGTAGCTACTGCAACTTTCCGCAGCCATTTTGTGAAAGTATATGTTATAGGTGTCTTTAGGAAAAACGAGCCACATGGGCAAGTCAGAAATGATGTGGACATGGATCGTGTCCTATTGGCTCGAGCAAAATCACCTAAGGAGGCTGTGGTCAAAGGTGGCCAAGTGGAAGTCAACCGTAGAGTCCCACGGTGACAGGACTCTGTTTCTCATCACATGAGGATTTGCATAACCATTTCTAACTTACGGGAGACACATCAACACCCTATTTAATCGCGCTCCGGCATAAGCCCTACTTCGGGCATTTCCACTCCAGAGACCCATTTCAACGCGGCCATGATCCTAGATCTCTGGACGTAATGGTTTACGTGTTTTCTATCAGCATAAACTTTAGGGAATTAGTTATATTTCCTTTATTATAAATAATGTGTTTGCATACGCATATTAGATTAGTCTCCATTAGCCTCCAGATAGCTCTGTAATGTAATTACGTTGCCACTGTGCCGTAATATCACCTCTCTATTATGACTGCATTTTAATATATAAGAAGACTCTGTTTCCAAGTGTAATTCGTACTTGAAGGCTGTTGCAAAGGCTGGTGCAGAGGGCCCCTGCACACGCTGAGGTTTTGTGCATTATTGTATAGTTCTTGTTTTATTTCTTTAAATTCATTGTGCCATAATCATTCATGTGTTTATACATTGCATCTTTCATGGTATTTATGCTTCATCTCAGTTTATAATCTTTCATGCTTTACACTTTACTTTTGTCCATAATCTTTCATGTTTTATGTTAACTGATCATTGTTCTTGTTTCAGATTTCAAATAGGAAGCCCGGGCATTTGCATATCTTTTGACTAATGACATGGAATCAATATTGTTCTGCTGCTAATTTACTTTTCTTAGTTTCTGTTTAATTTCAGTACTTCCTTTTTTATTTCAGTCTTGCACATTTGCTTCAGTAGTTAGATTTAGATATATTAAATTGCTCATGTCATTTTCAGTTACCTCCGAAAGCCACAGCTGGACTGATGGTGAGGGATTGAAGTATGAATGTGTAGTTTGATATTAGTTTACTTTCTGCAAGTTAGATATATTAAATTGCTCATGACATTTTCAGTTACCTCCGAAAGCCACAGCTAGACTGATGATGAGGGATTGAAGTATGAATGTGTAGTTTGATATTAGTTTACTTTATGCAAATTAGATATATTAAATTGCTCATGTCATTTTCAGTTACCTCCAAAAGCCACAGCTGGACTGATGGTGAGGGATTGAAGTATGAGTGTGTAATTTGATATTAGTTTCTTTTTCTGCAAATTAGATATCAGGTTGCTCAAGTTGTTTATGGTTACCTCCGAAAGCCATAGCTGGACTAATGGCGAGGGATCAGAATATAATTTGATGTAATTTGATTTAGATTTACTTTGTTGCAATTCCTAGATTTATTTAAGCATAGTTTCTTTTGTGTTTAGACAGCAGCAAGGATAGTTTGGTTTTCATGCTCAATAGTTCACTGTTTTGATTTACTAGGTTAGCAGCACATTTTCATTTCCTTTCAAGTTTTTTCATTGTATGTTTCAAATTCCTTTTGAAGTTTCAAGTTGGTAAATCATTATAAAGGATATCATTGCCTTGAACAATCATAACCATACTTGTTTTTATTTTAGAATTTCCATCTCACATTAGAAAACTAAAAACGACAAAAAGATAAGAAATAGGTTATCTTGCACATATAGTGCGCCACACTTCATCATCTTACGAATCCCGGATTAATAAATTAATGTAGCAATTTAGGACACACTAAATTGACCAAAAATTTTGGCGTCGTTGCTGGGGAAGTGTAACTAGGTAGCCAATTTCTTAAAAAAAAAAACACAAAAACAAAATAATAAAAGAAGGGAAAACTTGATAACTTTTTGAAGTATGCTCTCCTCTTGCACCTAGTGTGATCTGGAGGATCAGAAAAGAGAGTTATTGGTTTAGTAATTTCTTAAGTATGCTCTCTTCTTGCACCTAGTTTGACCTGGAAGATTAGAAAGAGAATTATTAGCCCAACTTTAATATATATATATATATATATATAATGACATTCATAGAGCAAGAGATTCTAGGGGAAGGTTTATAGCTAAAGCCAAGAGTTCAATTTTCACAACTCCATCTTCTTCAAGGCATAGACAAGATTCACCACCATCTACCCCTAGCCTTAAGATTCTTGGAATTCAAGGAGTAGCTGAATTAGAGGATTCTACTATACCACCTACTAAATCCCATTTAGAAAACAAAGAGACTCTCTCTCATCCTTCCTTGATAGAAGAACCAGAGGACTTTAAGGACTTTAAAGAAACTATCATGGCAGAGGAAATAATAGATGGATTTGGAGGTAGAGGTAGAGGTAGAGGAGGAGGAAACAATGGAGACAACAATGGTGAAGATAATAATGGAAGAAATAGGGAAGGAGATAACTTGTTTGGGTTCCTTATAGTTGATGAGGAAACTCATACAACAATGAAAAATATCTCACCATCTGTCCTCCCCAAATTTTATGGATTGCGAAGTGAGGATCCTGAAACATTTCTGTTTGAGTTTGAAGTCATGTGCCGAACCTATGACTATATGGAAGACTCTCAAAAACTCAAACTGTTTCCTTCAACTTTGAAGGGAGCTGCTTTGAAATGGTTCATGGGATTAGCTACTCAATCTATTAGGACTTGGAATGATATGAAACAAATTTTTTTGGATATATACTTGGACTATTGTATGCCCACCAATCACAAGGATGAGGTATTCAAAATGATGCAAAAAGAAGATGAAAATTTGGAAGACTTACTTGAAATATTTCAATACAACTTGAAAAGAGCAAAGATGAGAAACGTAGATGATGAAACCTTGAAAGCCCTCATATTAAAAGCCATTAGAGATGAATGGATAGATATTTTAAACATGATGGGGAAAGGAGACATTTCTCAACTTCCACTTCGTGACATAACAGAACTATGTGTCCATCTCTCAAGAGGAAAATCTAAAATAGGAAAAGGGCCTAGGGATCCTTCTCTTATTAGGGCTAAAAAATCTGCAACTGGATCAGTAAGTAGGGCAGAGATTGGTAACATGCTTGATGAATTCAAAACTGATATCTTAGGGAGCCTTAGTGAACAACTAGACACCCTTAAAATCCAAAACAAGCAGAAAGCAGAAACTGATGCTCTAGCCATCTTTTGTCCGAAATGTAGGAAGAAACATGCTTTAAGGGAATGTCCCTTGGATGAAAAAATTGTAGAAACATGTATAATTTGCTCAGAGAATCATGAGATCAAGGATTTTCCCTCAATTCCTGAACTCAAAGCTGTCTTTCAAGAAGACCCAAATTCAGTAGAATCTCTCTGTTTTGTTGCAAGAAGACCTTGGCAGGGACAACAAACTCAAGGGTTTACCCCACCAAATTGGAATCCTTGGCAAAAACCTTGGCTCCAACATCAAAATCCATATCAGCCATGGGTACAAGGGATGCAAAATCCTTATGGGAGATTTGCTCAATTTTATCAATATCCTCCATATTTTCAAAATCAACAAGCTCCACAACTTCCAAACCCAAATCCACAACTTTCATTGCCATTTCCACAAAAACAACCTTCTCAACAAAATCCAAATCCTCAACTCATGCTCCCATACCAACAAAAGACAAATCAACTTCCAGCTCAGCCATTGCCAAATCCTAACAATAAAAATCCTCAGAATACTTACATGATAGAAGGACAAAAATTTCCTACCTATATGATTGTTCCTCTCAATGATGTACAACCTCGAGTCTAATTAGAGTTTGAAAAAACAACTATAGATGTCCAAGAACAGATACCTCTAGGAGGATATCTTAAAAATCAATAAGGGTTCGAGGAAGCATCTCATACAAAACTCTCAAACATTAAAAGAGAAAGAAAATTCATCCCCAACTTCCTATGGTTGAGCAACACGCATCTTCATCACACCTCCTTTCCACGAAAAGATTACAAATTAATAAAGGGGTGGAAAAACAAATTTTATTTGCTAACTATGATTTTAAGATGATTAAAGAATGTTTGTATCAAATTCATACTACAAAACCCTTTAGAAATTCCTATTCTACTTAAAAAACAATAAAAGGGATTGATTCTCAAAAGACCAGGTAAGGAAATTAAGAGATACAAGAAGAATCCACACAGTAGGAAAGAATTGGATATCATGATGGGAAAAATTACCATGCGAAGTATGTAGATCAGGTAGTCCAATTGTCAAGACACATATAAATGGGATAGAAATTCCAAACACATTGATTGTTAGCTTAGGAAATTTGCTATCTAGCATTATGAGTAAGAAGGCTTATGGAGCAGCTAAGAAACTTCCTAATCTTCTTTTTACACCTACTTTCTTTTGTTGAATCGATGCGATTATCAAACCGGATGGTGTATTAGAAGATATTCCGATCTCCTTAGATTCTTTAGGAATATCAGTGAATTTTATGATTTTGACTCCCAAGAGTAATCTGGGAGGGCACCCACTTATCTTGGAAGACCTTGGCTAGCCCGGCTAATGCTTTCATTAATTTAACGATACGAGAGATATATACATTTCACAATAGTAATTCGACAAAGAAATTCAATTTATCCTCCGAAGCCAAAAGAAATCACTTGATGGAGACAATGAATGGGTCGATGATGGGGACATGCCTTGCTTTATACCCATTTAAATCGGTGAGGATAATTAAATTCGAGCACATTAAGAAAATTTTGAGACATCTTCGGAAAATGACCCCACACAATTTCGGTTGGAATCTAACATTGAATATTTATCCATCAGAGACAAATGTCTCTTTACTCTATGGAAGAGTTCGGTAGTTCTACCATTGTAGAATTTACTCGGGAAAAGCATTAAATATCAAAAATTTGGAAAAGTCACTGCATGAGGAAGAACTAACCAAAATCTTGCAAAAACATTCTCTTGCATTTGGGAATCTATCTTGATATGAAAGGTATTGATCCTAAAATTGTCCATCATATCACTAATTGAGGAAAACAATAGACCAATCGAACTGACCTCAAAAGAAGGATGAATCCAAACCTTAGGAGATAGTGAAAGAAGAGCTCCAAAACAACTCAATGTAAACTTCATTATCCAATTTCGAATGGCGATGGGTTTCTCCTTTGGTTATAGTACCTAAAAAGAATGGTAAATGGAGGGTATGCACGTGATTAAATTGAACAAAGCAACTTTGAGATCACTTCCTTTGCCTTTATCGATCGGGTATTAGACACATTAGCGGGCAAAAGTGCCATTTTGATTGGTTTTAGTAGCTATAATCAAATTCGAGTATTTTGAAGATCGAATAAGACCACATTTGTTTGTCCCATGAGGCTTTACCCTTCAGTGCTTCTTTGAGGTTATGTAATGCACCATAACATTAAAGAAACTGATGCTAGGAATTTTTACAGTCTAATCCATGATTGTAGCAGGGTTTATATGGATGATTTTCTGAGTTTGTGGTAATTCATTTGAAGAGCATTAGAAAATTTGGAAAAGTCATATAGTGTAAAAACAAACCTTTCATTTAGCCATGAAAAATGCTTTATGATGTTCTTGAAGGTGTTTTGGGGCATCATATTCAGGAGATGGGATTCAGGTTGATGAATTAAAAGTTGAAGAATGTCCCTCCAAGTTGCCTATTCAAATTGTCGAAAAGAGATGTCGAAGTTTTCTAGGATTTCTTGGATACTATAGAAGATTTATAGAAAACTTCACTAAAATAGCATCTCCACTTTTCAAACTTCTTACAAAGAAGCTGACGAATTCAAAAGGGATCACGATTTTCAATCAACCTTTGAAACTTTAGAAAACAAGAATGTCTGACACCTATCTTGAGAAGGACAAATTGGGAAACTCCTTTTCCATGTTTCCCTACTCTGAATGTGATCTACATTTCTAAGGCTTGTGTTGGTCAAAAAAATTTAGTCACTTGCCATTTACTATACGAGTAAAGATTTAGCTCACAAAGTTGAACTATCATGCTTGAAAAGAGTTTTTTAATTACATTGTTAAATGTGATCAATAAATTTAGACATTATATAACGGACTATGAAACTTTTATTCATCTTAGTCATTACGTGATTAGATATCTAATGAAAAAAACTGTACTAATGGCAGTGACAAGATGGCTCCTAATTTTGTAATGCATTCAATAATACTTGTGTTGGATAGACCAGGGAAACAAAATACGGTAGGATTTTCTTGTAGGATTAGATACTAAAAAGAAGATTCTCCTGTAGAGGGATAAGTTTCTGATGAATACTTGTTTGCGGTAACTACTAAATTATAGTATCTGAATATTGCCTTATAATTATTTGATTCTGGAAAGCGCACTCCACATTATTTCCAAGTGAAAGAAGAAAGATTATTCGGGAAGTTCAAAATATTCATGGATTTCTAACGAATTGTTAAACGAGGGCCAGATCTTGTGATGGAAGATGTGGCAGGAGGATGAAATGCAGTATCACTCAGAACATATCATGATGAACCATAGGCGGACACTTTCTTGGAGCGACCTATAAAATCCTCTCTTTAGGATATTATTGGCCTTCCCTCTTCAAAGATGCAAAACAATATGTCAAGAGTGTGGCCATTTGCCAAAAGAGTAGAAGCCTACCCTTTCAAATGAAATGCCATTGCAACCAATTGCTCATCGAACCCTTTGAAAAATGGGCTTTAGATTTCATTGGACCTATTAATCCACCATCTAAGCAAAAAGTATATATTGGTTTGTCAAGTTATGTTACTAAATGGGTGGAAGCCAAAGCATTAGTGTCTTCTGCGAAAATTCGGTTGTTAATTTTCTTTTATGGGGGATATTTTTACTCGCTTTGGTGTTCAGAAAGCGTGACAGATCGAGAGGCAATTTCACATCCAACACAATTTGGAAAGTGATGGAAGAGCTAAGATCGAGCACAAATATCTACTCATACCATCGCAAGAAAATGGTCAAGTGGAATCTACAAACAAAGTTCTCGAAAGTATCATCACCAAAGCTGTCACACGGAAAGTTAGGCGAAAGGCTTCACAGAAGCCTTGTGGGCCTACGAACTACATGGAGAAATACAACAAAGAAATTCTCCCTATGAACATTTATGGGAAAAGTCCTCCCCATTGAGTTCAAGTCAAAACCTTCAAGATGGCGATTCAGTTGGGGATGGATCTATCGAAGCCCAAAAGCATAGATGAGTGGTTGAATGAGCTAGATGAGATCAGACAAAGAGGCAATTCCCAGAAGCCGATCTAGTTCAATATCAAAGAGCTAAATGGCATGACAAATACATCAAAGAAGAAGTTTCAAGAAGGAGATTGGGCATTGTTATTTGATTCCAAGTTTAAGATTTTTAAAGGAAAATTTCAGACTCATTGGCTTGGGCCATATGAGAGATTGGCAGATCTTGCAAATGGAGCGGTAAAGATCAAGACCATTGATGAATCTCAAACTCCTCTTATTGTGAATGGCCACAAATTAAAGATCTATCATAAGCCACTCTCAAAAGAGGAATTTGTCAAAATGTTTCAAGATAATAATTACGCAATAAAAATTTGGTGAAGAAGAATCCTTCTTCTCCTAGGCCCTAGCCTTTGTTCTGAATAAAAAAAAAAAAAAAAAAAAAAAAGGTGTATAAGCACGAAAACCAATCAGCGATTGGCAATCTTATACAAAAAATGTAAGGAGTGAAAATGGGAACACCTAACACCCTATATTTTCAAAAAATTCTTCTCTCTCTCTCATTTCTAAAATTTTATGACAACCCATTCCATTTCATTCACTTCATTCCCTCCACTTCATTTTCATTTCACTCCATTTCATCTATTCCATTTCATTTCATGATAAAAATTTTCTTTCATGACCATTTTCATTCAATCGGTTATCATTTATACATCTCCATTCACCCAAATAATTGTTGTGTCGATTTCGCGGTGACACCAGGTTCCCATGACAGAAGCGATTTACGACCACCACTCTCGTTTTTCAAAAAATTTACGGTCGGATGCTAGTTCAAGCAATCATGAAATTAAATGCGAGTATGAGGACATATTATGAAGACATGAGGCATTCAAAAAGCATCTATGAGCAGGCGATTGAAGACTAATGAAAAATGGCAAGAATTCCAAGGTATAGTGACCATTTCAAATGGCATGTATTTGTGCCACATAGTTATAAACCATAGCTCCATTATATGCAATGATTGCGTTGATAGCACGCCATTCCACGATCTCTATACGATTCCCCCACAATCCTTGCATTCATTTTAAACGACCTCATAATCAAACCTCAGGTCTTCCACTCTTGTTCGCTATACTTTGGTATACACCATGTTAGGAACGTAGTTGATTTTGACTACGACTTCTCTCGGCCATACACCAAAATAGTAGTCGTTACATCGCGATAGCGCATCTACTCTTGTAGCCACCAATTTTTAAATACTGTAGGATACTTTGCTCCCCTCTTGTTCTATTGACCTCACGACTGCATTTCCACCGTGCTCACATAGGCCTTCTTGTTTTTTTTTTCTCTTATTTAAAACTACATTATGTATACCTATTCTACGATGTAAACTTACGATCCTTTCGGTCTCCTTCATAAACCACTGTTCATTTCCGCCTAGTCCCGGTCGTCTTACCTCATGGGCCCCTCCTCCATGGACAGTTTTAAAGAACGGAAAGGATGGGTGGGTTGTTGGGAATGAGAACCCGAGAGGACCAAAATTTATGGAAGGATGCCAGCAGTCAAGACATATTGAAAAGGCAAAATGGCTTCGGTTTATTCAAAAATTTAAAATTTCTGATAAGGAGGTAACAAAAAATTTTGCGAGGTCTTTAAATGATCTGGAGATGAAATTGGGGACCTCAAATTTCTAGGTATTTGAGGCATCCATAGCACGCAGCTACGAAACTCCCTCGAAAGGTAGTCTTGGTTCAAGAATAAGAGCATTGGCGAGAAGCACGAAGTGATCTACGTAACGGTATGGATGTCACCATATTTAAAGAGTCCTGTCCATGCTTTAAAAGAAAAGAGGTAGACGATTCTTGTTGGTTATTCAAAAGTTTATCACTTGTGAGGACGTTTTGGATCAATGTACATGTATCATACATTGTTGATGAATTTCCTAGACGACCGGTCCCTCAATCGCATACTGCCTAAAGGGCCCAGAAAAAAATATATATGCAGCAACATTCAAACATTTGGGGACGTAGAACCACATTTGTATCACCATGGTCTCGTGAAAATCTTGATAGAAAAACAATTAAAAAGAGAAAAAGGACACACAGGAAGCGAGTTTTTAATTAAATTTCTTTGAAGAACCCCAAGAAACCTGAAGGAAGTACATCAAAAAAAGTAGAAGAAAAGAAAACAGGATGATAAAAACAAAGCACTCCTACTAACAGTTGAAAGAACTAGTAGAAAGGCATCCTAAAAGGAGAAGGAAAAATTTGAGGGTAAAAAACAGCAAATCAAAAAGAAAAGAAGCATTGAGGTACATGCATCAAACCCCTTCCTCTCAGAAGAAGGCCATCGAAGTATACGGGAACTAGTTCACCTTCGGGAAGCAGGTCATCTATGAAAAAAAAAAAGAAAAGGAAAAACGAGAAGGAAAAAGACGGTAGTCCACGGCATGTAAGAAGAAACGACGGAAGCAAGAGAGTGGAGGAAAGCACAAACAAAGGACCCCATTTTATTGATTTGGGAGAGAACACCTTAACAAAATCCGGTGGCGAAGTAGTCCATCTCATTCTCAACCAAACGTTGAAACTAGTCCTCAAGATATTGGCAGTAGTCCCCTTTTCGACGAGATTTTGAAGTCAATTCTCCTCCACGACATTTTGGGGACAACCAGAAACGACACCGAGGCTAGATCCAAAACGACAAGAGGTGTATGATTACATAGAATCCTTAGAAAGAACGTCCCACGGGTCCCAACACTTCATCCACTCAAAACCTCACACGACACAAAGAAGCCTAGTCGATCATTGAAACAAGAAGTCTTTTGATTGAAGTTTTAAATGAACATATTAAAAATGAAAATGAAGCATTAAAGGATCAAAGCGAATTGGACAAGATCATTTCATGACAACACTATGCTACATCTGGAAATTTGTGGCCCGAGAAAAAAAAACAGAAAAATTGAAGAAGAAATACAGAAGATAAGTAGAGCAATTAATCTCAAATTCGAGATGCTTGATGAAAGCCCGAGGATATTGTAGGCACCAAGAAGGAAGAGAGTGAGTGTGCGAAAGCGAGAGGTATCGAGGGCATATGAATTGAAGGAGGATGATCGAAATTTTTGGTTGCATGGGGACATGCAACTTGCCTTCACGGTGGGGGTATGTTGAGTCCCAAGCGCATCTTTCCTATACACCTTTCTAGACTTTTTCCATTTATACGGACCTCCTAAGTCATCAACATCATTGCATATTAATCATAAGAAATAGCATTTAAAGTGGTTTTTAACTATGTTTTATGTCTGTGTTTGAATTAGATTTTTGCTCA
The DNA here is from genome assembly GCA_034641835.2 of Pinus albicaulis. Lineage (NCBI taxonomy): Eukaryota > Viridiplantae > Streptophyta > Pinopsida > Pinales > Pinaceae > Pinus > Pinus albicaulis. The sequence continues at coordinate 1,957,287,226 of CM076575.1, forward strand.
TTTAATTGACGGAATCTTGTCACTTTCATTGCTTCAACTTTCATGACCATTTTGTTAAAGTCTATATTGCGGGTGTCTTGGAAAATCAGAAGAAGCCACATGGGCAAGTTGGAAATGATATGGACATGGGCCAGGTCCCTCTTTGGCTCATCAATTCACCAAAAGTAGTGGTCAAAGGTAGTCAAGCGGTGGTCAACCTAGAGTCCTACGGTAGACGAACTCCATTTTCACCACGTGAAGACTTGCGTGGCCGTTCCTAAATCTGGGGGACATATCCTTTTTGTGGTACGCTCCATAAGCCGAATCCGGTGGCCACCCTCCACCAGATTTAATCTTCACGACATCCATAATACTAAATTTACGTAGTTGTTTACGTGTCTTTTATCGGCGCAGATTGCCAGAAACAGTTATGTCATCCTCTTGTTATAAATAATGCGTTTTCATACGCATAGTAGCTAACAACAATATCGTTTTGCACAAGAAAAGAAAGCCCTTTTGTGCCGTGACATTATTTCCTTGTATGACGCATTTGAATACATGAAGACTTTGTTCATCAGCATAATTCGTGGTTGATAGGCATTGCCGAGATTGTCTGCGAGAGACTGCACACGTAGGGTTTGTTTATTCGCCATGTAGTTTCATGCTTCATTCTTCGTTCATTATGCCATAGTTATTCACATGTATATATTACATCTCTTATGTTGATAGCAGCTTTATTTTACGTCCATAGTTTTTCATGCTTTGTCTTTGCTAATGGCTTGATCAATGTCTTTGTTCCAGTTACAATAGGCGATAGGGCATTTTGCACATAGTTTTACAATGACTAATGACATGGAATCGATCTTGTCCTTCTGGCGATTTATTTTTCTTAACTTTTAATTCAGTATTGTTTTATTTATTTCGAGTTTTGTACATTTGCTTTATTAGTTAGATTAGATATTAAATTACTCATGTCATTATCGGTACACTCCGAAAACCATAGCGAGACTGACGGTGAGGGATTGAAGTATGAGTGTGTAGTTTGTTATTAGTTTATTTTTACGCAAGTTAGATATTAAATTTCTCATGTCATTGTCAGTTACCTCAAAGCCATAGCGAGACTAATGGTGAGGGATTGAAGTATGAGTGTGTAATTTGATATTAGTTTATTTTTACATAGATATCGAATTGCTCGAGTTGTTATGATTACCTCCGAAAGCCATAGAACTAATGGTGAGAAATTCGAATATGAGTTAGTGCATTTGATTTTTAGCTTTACTTTGCTTGCAATTCTTGGATTTCTTTGAAATCTGATTTCTTTTATTATTTGAAACTGATAGCAAGGGTAATGGGTTTCATGATCAATAGTTCATTTGTTGTTTGACTAGTATAGTGGCACATTTTCATTTTCTTTTAGGAATTAATTTTGTCATTTCCATAACTTTAAAACCTTTTTTTAAATTTGATCTGGGAAATCATTATAAAGGACATCATTACCTTGAACATTATATCCATACTGTCTTTAAATTTCATCACATTAGGAAACCAATAAGATAAAACCCCCAAGATAAATAAATAAAAAACCCAAAAGCGTAGTAAGGGAATAGGTTATCTTGCACATATAGTACGACACACTTAAACAAACTGATCACAGTTGACAAATTAATGTGATTTGGATACGATAAATTGACCAAACGACGAAGTCAAAGGTAAGGGATTGAGCCTTTGCGATTGTGTGATTATGCGAGGGCCATTGGATTAATAGGGAGATCAACGGTCCATAATCAATCGAAGGAATAAAGAGAGAGGTGATGTGAGGAGATGAAAAATGTGATGTGCATCGATCTACCAGATCAACGTGGAGATTACATCTATGATCGACGAACAAACTCATCGCATCGAAAAGATTTTTGAAGAAACCAACGAAAAACGTGCGGAGAAGGTTCCGGTTGTGATTGGCGCTTTGAGGGCTACCAACGGACATCCTTTGGGTCGTATGGGGACGGGGGCTAAAGTGAATAAGCGCTCGGGGCTTAACTTTCCAATAAGAGCGGAGAACACGTTTTAAGCCTTTTTAAAAGGGATTTTGGCCTTTTTAGCGCACGGTTGCAAAGGAACAAGGTTTTATGAAGAAAGGGGTTAAGCCTATAAGCCCTCGGGGGCTATAAGACGTATAGTGTAAAATAGGGTATTTTAGGCCAAAACGAGTTTTAAGGCTAAATGAGAGATTCCGTGCCAGTGAAGGGATTTTTTAAACTAGACAAAGGATATTATGAGGATTAAAAAGGGCTTTAGGATGGGATGGAGGGTTAAGGAGAAATTTTTAAAATTTGAAAGAGAGAAAAAGTGGTGAAAAATGAAGGTTTTGTGAGGATGAAATAGGGAAAATGGAAGTCTCTTTGTGGCCAGAGTTTCTTTCACAAATAGTGAGGCTTTTCAATGGAAACAACGATGAAGATTTCTTGAAGTGCAAAGGACACATGGAGGCTTCAAGGATGAAATATTTACAAAGGAAATGTCTCTCTTGAAGACTCATAACACTGTTAGCCACCTATTTTCTTGTCAAAGGTATAGGTATGCTGGAGATAACTCCATGAGGATGGCGTCTTCTTGAAGGTGTCAAGAATCTTAGAAAATAATCTTTAGGAGTAGGCAGGATGCAGTACTTGACACATATTTTCTTTTCTTTGATCGGTACATATACAAACATGAAGGATTTTATATCCTGGAAAACATTCTAAGCCACTTTCTACTACCCATTTCTATTGTCCTAGCATTTTCTCTTGAGGGTGCATTTAGACTTGCATACCCTTTACATTGTAATTTTGCAAGCAGGAAAATAAACCTATCTCTTTGCTACCCTTATTACTCCATGAGACCGAGATTAAATAGTTGGACTCATAACTTCTCTACCTAAAATAATATACTACTTGAGATTCAGCCTTTGTGATTTCTTTCTCTCATTCCCTAAGGCAATTGAAGCTCTGATCAGAAACCGAGGATTATCTTGTCTTCTGGTTTTAAGTGGGTCCATGGCATGAAAAGTTGCTCATGGGTGAACTTTGCGAGAAATTAAACAACAAACTAAATGCTCATAAGTGAGCTTTAATTCGATTTCACCTACCCTACTCTAACTTGAAATATTTACATACAGCTTTCATTCTTTTCCAATACATCTAGTCAATCAGATGATCACATGTTGGTCTTGTTTGCTCATCTCTTTGAGCATGATGGATAGCGGGGAGCCACTCCCATTCTCTTTGTTTTTTAACAACAATTTTTAAAATGTTTCTTGTTATGCTGTTAACCAGTTGCTTTTGATGACCTTTGATCCTTACATAAATGTAACGACGAACATAAGGATCTTGAAATGATACAGTTTGTGAGTATTTTGCAAGTAGGCTTCCACCAAGATTGCTTCCTCTTCCCTTTGGATCAAAAAATAAGATTCTTTGAAAAATATCATGCCTTCATCACTTTTTGAAGTTTGGAGGACTCATCATATCTTGTAGTGTTGTCCTCTTACCAACTACGATATCTTCTGATGCGAGTGGGCTACGCTACGGCAGAAAAGACTAACATATTCTTGAAACGGGGTTTCTTTGATTACCTCAACCCTTTCAAGATAAGGTTCGGTATATTCCACTTTCTCGAAGTTTCTTTGTTGCTTTCTTCTCATCCTTTGTCTTTGAAGAACATTGACTTCCATCTTATGGAAATTATCACGATGATACGATACAAGCGAGTGAAGATTCAATGAATGAAGATGCTTCACCTGTTCCCTACATAATCTTATTCATCGATATCATAAATTACTTTACTTGGCTCATTACTTTCTTGAAGTTGATGCACATGATCTTCTTCCCACAAATGCGGTGATGATGGTCATGCGAGGATTAGCTGTTTTGGAAAGAATCATCATCAGATAGATAAAAAATAGGAAAATCATAATTGTAAGCAATGTTACCAATAAAATCTCTTGGATTCACAAGTCTTTCTTCTAGATAATCGCAAGTTCATCTTCGGTTTACAATCTTGTTCATCATACATGCTTTGTGGCTCACATGTCTTGAAATCTTGTTTGCTTTCACCGAGGGCAAGGTGTGGGTCTTTTCCAATAGTAGTTTAAGTTCAACCTCATATTCCTCTTTTGTGTTTAGCAAGGTGTTGGATATCTCTATCAATATTTTGACTTGTTTTCTAAAAGGGATCTACACCTTTTTTACTTTGGTCCCCTTCTTTATTACTTTTAATATTTCCTCACAACATAGGTTATTTTTAATGATGAGTACTATGTTACGGAATTTCCTCCGAGGCTCGAAGGCTCTCTTTTCTCTTATGTGGAATTCCCTCAAAGAATTAGAAAAGACTTGCAGATGGTACAGCAAGGCCCATCTCAAGGTGGTTTTATCTTAGAAGGTATTTCATTTTATACCTTATTGATCACAGTGAAAAGTTCTATCTTGTCTCTCCTGGTTGTCTTCTCAAATTCGAGTATTCTTAAGATAGGGGGAAGACATTTCCTCGGGGCTACCCATCTGTCAAGGAAAACTTGGTAATCGATGAAAATTGATGATGCTTGCGGTAGGAAGGTTTTAAACCAACTCTTAACATTTTCTCGTAATGACAAGGCAAACATTCTAATACGCACATCATCTTCTTATTTCATACAAGTCGAGTAAGTCCTCAAGCTTTTGAACATGCTCGGCCATGATCTTTAGGTATATCCCATAAAAAAAGGGCGGCTTATTTGTAAGTCTGCGAGAAGAGGTTGGAAGATAAGAGGCAAAACCGGGCTTGTATCTTTCTATGGCCTTTGTGGGTGTAGGTAGTGTAACTCGGAGTACTATGAGCGCGTTTCATCGAGGGTAAAGATACGGCATGAAGCTCTTGTCTCACTAAACTTTCTGAAGTGTGAGTCTACTCATGGGTCGAAAAGCGAGGCTTGAGATCTTTCCCATCATGCTATGGATCTCATATTTGTGCACTTGATCGGGCTTAAAGTAAGATAAAACATAGTGGTAGATAACAATGAATTATCTGCATGTATTCATTTCGTGTTATCGGTATAGGTACGGCCATATTCGAGTTCTTCCTCCAGTGGGGTCTTTAGGTCTATAATTGTGGATTAGGGTGGATGAATTTGAATGTTTGAAGAAAAGTTTAATTTGTCCACCATCGACAATTGAATACCAATCTGAATATTACGGGTTTTACGAGAGTCTTGAGGGTATATAAGATGAAATTCACTCGGTCCCCGGTGAAGTGTCGTGTATTTGCGGTTCTATGTTTTGGCTAGATTGGCAAGACCAAAAGATAAGACAACATCGAGACCACTTCAGGATCCTAGAATCCGCCCTCCACGAATCCGAGAGGGATCTCTCTATCAATGCGAAGAATGATATATCTTTAAGGCTCAAAATGAGGTATTAGGCTAGGTATGAAGCACGAAGTTTTGGTTGTTGTTTGTTTGATTTGGAGATCATTAAGCGAGAAGGTTATGGGGAAGTAAAGGAACTAAATAGAAGGATGTTTCGGCATGGGAAGATAGTTCAAAGAAGAAGTGCTAATCCATTGGGCTATGGAGTCATAAAGGATTACTTACTAATTAATAAGGGTTTTCCATAGAATGAAGTCAATATACTAAAGGGATCTTTTCATATATGGTAGTCTACAGACATAAAGAAAAGAAACCTAAGGGCAGCCTAAGATCGGTAAGTGCTTTGAAACTATCTTGCTTTTGACATACTTCAAAGGAAACTCTCAATAAAGGAACAAAGGGGTAACAAGATCGAATTCGGATGTCGACTTAAATACGGACACGATTTCAACATACTCTCAAGAGAGAAAACAATCTAGCGATCCCACTCATAACCACTTTCGAACGGTAAAAAAACAATAAATATTAAATATAGAGCAAGGCCTAAGATCAAAGAAAAGACTTTTAACCTTCAACGCTTTTGACACTAGCTCAAAGGGATATTAGAGGCTAACTATTAGAAAAGGACCCTAGTGAGGCTAGCTACGATCTCCCGATTTCCCAATTCTTTCATTGAATCATGCAAAACATATAAGAAAAACTCTAAATTCATGCATCCCAATAGCATGCACAATACTTCTACCTTTGGTTAAATTATCTTTTGGGTGGTCTTAGATATACAGCCAACGAGAAAACATCAAAGATAAGAAGAGCATGAAGCCAGCAAGATGCGTTGCGACGGTATATCCTAAGCTAGATTGCGATTCTTATCGGAAAATAATGGACATTATGATTAAACATGAAATGAGACGATTGCGATGAGAAAACATCACCGGTAATATAGACCGGGATCACAGCAGAAATCGATTTTTCAATTGATGTGAAAACCAATCACATAATTTGACTCGATGGCGTTTTACAATCTAAATTTTCTTTGACCTACTATATTACAAACTACTTAAGCTACTTCCCACTAAATAACGGTTCTACAACTAATACGTCAACAACCAACAACAACCTTGCCCCAATGTATTCTTAGAGAGTTCTTATAAGGAGAATGAGTAACGATAGTAGTAGATATAAACAATTGATTCATTAAGACAAAAAGGGAGGAAGGTCGAGTGCCCATTCGCATAATAGCTCTTCATTAAGCATGTGTACTACCTTAGTCTAGTTTAGAAATCTTTTAAATTGACCATAACTCCGGTGATGTTCTTTGAAGTCCTCTTGGATGCATGGTACTCTATTTTATACAGGAGAAAGTAAGGTGTGCAGAGAAGGTACGCAAGGTCTCCCATGATTCCATGACTATTGTCTGATAGTTTTAAAAGCCTCTTTGTCAGTGTAATAAATTGATGAGAGTGTTCGATGAAAGATGGAGGAAGTCATGTAGATAGTCCTTTCTGCGAGAAAAGATATTGCATTGATATTAAATCACATATATGGCTTGTTTCATGTGCGTTTAGGCTTCATTGACCTTTTAATCATGCTTATGGTCTTCATCGTCCTTTGGGTACGTATGGATTAGGCCTCTTATGTTTCAAAATCATCCTTTTTAACCTTTAAGCTTCCTTTGATACACTTTCTGTACATTGACTATCTCTGTAGATATGCAGGAGCTTTAATAGTGCTGAGAGGGTTTAGTCGGGGTTTTAGAATTGATCCTTTAATAAAAACATGTTTAAAACCTTCTCGGTGTCTTGCTTCTATCTTGACTCTAAAAATGACATTTTGCGCTACGTATTTCCATGACGATTATTTGTGAAAAGAAATGTTTCATCATCGGTAACCATTTGCACAAAGACAATAAACATGTTAAGAAAATCCTCGAGGGGAGTGAGAGGGAGTGCTACGGTGGACACGTGATGTTAGCGCAGTGGTAAGAATGGTGTACGGCCCGAAGAAAATGGTGGAAATTGTGAGAAAGAATGGTGAAAAATAGGCCTAATGAAGGTGTGGTGCAAGACAGGTTGGACGGGCGTCGGATGCGATTTAATGATGTGAAAATGTATGGTCCAGTTGCGCGATGAAATCATTTGGAGGACTAATAGAAATAGGGACGAATTGTGTCGTGACCAGATTGGATCAGATCGGAGTTAAAGACGATTAATGTGAAGGTTGTCAAATATTTGGTTGGAAGTGGATTGAATGGATAAAAGGAAGGGGTCGAGGTTAGATGCGGACCATCGAATCAAGCAGATCGGTAGCTGGGGTCAAACATAAAATTTCATTGTGGAGAAGGTGGTAGGTGGAAAAACATATGGTGGTTTTCATGTGCGGGGGTCGAAGGCGGTAAACAGTTTTTAAAAAAATCACGCGATTCACTCATCGCGCGTCACGTAGCGATAAAACACTTTCTATCGCGTGATTTTGAAACGTTAACGTCACAGGATGAAAAATTTGCACGCGTGCGACACCGGCGGATGGATGTGGGGGGTGAAGAGATTTGACGGTGGAAGTGCGAGCATGATGGGGGAAGAGCGCATGGTGGAGGTGAAATCATCGGGATGAGTGTGGACCCGTACGGATCATGCGAGATGGAAGGTTGTGATTCGCTATCGGGCGGAGGCTTATATCGGTTCATCGGGTTTCATCAAAGGTTGTAGGATCTATACATTGGACGGCTATGATCAAGCATGGAAAATCCGGTGTTTCGGGGAGGAATGGTTATATGGTTTGCGGAAATGATCTGACCATTAGATCTATATTATGAATGGTTGAGATCTAATCAAGGATCGCCAATCGACGAGGGGTCAAAGGCAAAGAGTTGGTGCTTGCGATTGTGCGATTATGCGAACCGTCAGTTAATAGGGGAGATCAATGGTCCATAATCAATCGGAGAATAAAGATAGAGGTGATGGGCGGAGATGAAAAAAAAGCGCGATGGTTGTTGATCTATGTAGATCAACGGTGGAATTGCATACGCGGTTGAGGCGGAGCAAACTCATCGCATCGGAAGATTTTTGGAGAAACAAAGGAAAAGAGCGTTAACAAAAGATTCTGATTGCGATTGGCACACGAGGAGCTAGCATCATGGTTGCAGTGTACAGGTCGTATGAGACGAGCTAAAGTGAAATAAGCAATCGGGGCTTAACTTTCCAATAGAGTGGAGAACACGTTTTTAAGCCTTTTTAAAGGGATTTTTGGCCTTTTTAGCGCCCGGTTGCAGGGCTAAAGGTTTATGAAGAAAGGGGTTAATCCCTATAAGCACTCAGGGGCTATAAGACTGATATAGTGTAAAATAGGGTATTTTAGGCCAAAAACAGAGTTTTTAAGGCTAAATGGGTGGTTCTGATAGGCGGCGAAGGGGATTTTTAAACCAGACAAAGGATATTATGAGATTTAAAAAGGGTTTTAGGATGGGATGGAGGGTTAAGGAGGGGATTTTTTGGGATTTTAAAAGGGGAAAAAGTGGTGAAAAATGAAGGTCTTGTGAGGATAAAATAGGGCAAATGGAAGTCTCTTTGACAACAGTTTCTTTCACAAACAGTGAGGCTTTTCAATGGAAACAACAGTGAAGATTTCTTCAAAGGGAAAAGGACACATGGAGGCTTCAAGGATGAAAGATTTACAAATGAAATGTCTTTCTTGAAGACTCAGAACATATTTAGCCACCTGTTTGCTTGTCAAAAATTTATAGGTGGCTAACAGGTACAACCGGTATAATCCACGGAATATGAACAATGATCTGGTGTCGAACACTCGTAGAATCACTCGATAGAAGGCTAATGAGGTGGACCTTGCGTCAAATGTGAAGAACCTGCCATTGAGGCATGCAAGCTCCAAGGTACCAAAAGGGAGTCTCTAGATCAAATTCCTGGATAATGAGCTGAAGTCGACAGGAAGTGACCTGATCGAAGGTGGGCCATAATGTTTCCCACATCGTCAACATGAGATAGAGTAACATGATGATAGTGAATCAGGATCAACAGAGAATCAGGGGGAGGTTGAAAACTACATAGGCAAACTTCTCTTGAACATATCAACGACACGACTCTAGATTTGGCAGTATTTGACATCAAGGGATTTGAGGTCATGGTGACGTGGCAAAGAGAAGATGAGAGGTCAAAAGAGATTACCCAAACCCATGGAGGCAAAAGTGACGAAATGAGATGTCCCCAACCCGACATGAATGCATACAAATGCCATGTTCAAGAGCGACATACTACCAACATAAATAAAAATTGGTTCCATTTTCCCCCACCATTTCTAGCAAGTACCCAAATTATTTTTTAAAACAAGATTGATGGGGATAGCATATTCTTGTGCTGTAATTTTGTCCTTCAAAAAAATCCAACCTAGTACATTTTACGAGCCCTAGGAAGGAGGAACTCGAATAACGTCATGGTAACGAAGTCCGATGTCATTAAGTTTTAACGAGTCTGACAGAGGAAGAACTCAGAATATTTTCATGCTTAGAGAGTTTGAAAAGAAGGCAAAAAAGAAAACTCCATCATGGTACTTTTCATAAATAGTCTCTCAGATCCAAAAAGGTAGAAAAAAATATTTGAAATAACCTCTTAGTCGCGATAGGCTAAGGTATTCCTTTTTCGTAAATAATCTATCCCAGCCCGAAAAAGGGGTAAACGTATACTGGGTAGATATCGCTTCGTAGCCATTTAATGAGTTCGAAACGACAAGAGTCTTGGCAAGCTTTTCAATTTTTGAGAGTCAGAAAAGAGCTGAAAGATGACTCCAGTAGTGAATTTTTGTGTTTTTACCAAGTCTGGAAAAGTATAAAATTCAACTCGTTACTTCATCACTATGGCCTGAAAACCTGTTTCTACACAAAAGACACGTGTAAAACCCATTTTTTGAAAACAATATAATAAAATAATAAAAAAACATGTCTTAAAACCTAATTAGGGTTGTGAAAAAGTCATAAAATGCCAAAAATGGTAAAAATAATGACTTTTCACTTTTTACCTTCTGTGGAGCAATAGTTACCCATTTTATACTGCGATTTTGTGGCAACGATAGCAGGCAATTCGAGAGACCAATCTCGAATCTATCAGTTCCAGGTAAGAGTCGGCATCCTTTCCTTCATTTTAGGTCATCCTTTACTGCCTGCAACTTCCGATTTTTATTTTTGGGGGAGGAAATGCAAATATTAGGGCAAGGCAGTTGGCGCGGGTTTCGGGCACGGAGTCGCGCCAATTGCCAAATTTTCTGAACTAGGGTGCACCCATTGGCGCGACTGTTTGGGAAATAGTCACGCCAATCGCGCAGACCATTATTGTGAAAAAATGAAAGTTAAATACCCATTTGTTTACAAATCCAAGGTTCAAAAATGGCTAATACTATTCATATTAATGTGTTTGCAGGTAGAAAACGGAAAAATGGTAATCGAATGGAAAGAATGGGAACAAAGTGAAGAGGACGAGCTTGCCATGGGAAATGAGAGATGCATGGAAGCTCTCAGAGACTATGGACTAAATAATTTTTTCTTGACACTGTGTCTCCATTCTCAACCGAATCTGTTACAGTATTTGATCAACATATGGGATGAGAACCAGGAAAAGTTCATCCTTCGAGATCAGGAACTTGAGATTGATGTTTCAGACGACTATTTCATAACAGGATTATCGCAGAGGGGAGTAGCATCGATCCTAACCGGTACCCAGCCCTGCATAGAGAGCATTTTCATGGTGATTGACAGGGTATGTCTAGGGGCACAGAAGGGAATAGGAAGTGGGAAAGTTGATATCCAGACTATCCCAGACTTGGCACTAAAAGTAATGCTACATACCATCACACGAACTACGGGATCGCAAGCACCACACGAAGCAAAAAAGACACAGTTGCTTCTTGCTGTAGGCTGCTTGACACCAACCATCTACAACTGGGCAGAAGCCATGACAATAAACATGAAACGCCAGCTAAAAAAATGCAAGAAGACCAAATTGAAGCAATTCAGTTATGGGTCTATCCTAGTATCGTTCTTCCTAGAACGACTACCAATTTTTCAGCGTCAGGAGGCACAGTCCCAACACCACCAACGAGAGAACCATGGATGGCCCGATGGGCAGCTCTGATGCCAAGGGCAGGGGGTGGTCAATAGATGTCCTGGAGACCATAATTTTTTGATTGGATCCACTGATAGTTGATAGTCATGGAGGACTGGCCCTACTTTGGTACAGATTTTACTGGTGATTCGGACCTCCCACTCCCAGAGGGAGAGGATTGGAATGAAGATTTGGGTAAGACTAATTTTTAATTTTCATGAGTGTTATGATTTTTTTTTTTACTATGTATGTTCTGACATTAAATTCATGCATTTGCAGATGTTGGTCCAGAGAGACCCGCGGGCATGTCTCTGATAGCAAGGTGAATCCCTCGTGATTTCGACCCTCATGGTGAGGGAGGTGAGGAGGAAGAAATCGTGTGCAACCTAGAGGGGATCACACGTGGAATCCCGGATTATGCACGTTTTGACGATGTTCCTCGTGCCTACTAGAGGCATACCATAGGGGTGCCAAGCCGCATTCACCGCTTACTGAGGCGGCTCATATGGGAAGTGACATGCTATCATGAGAATCACGTGGATTAGACACCTAGGATTTATATTTGTATATTTTGAGAGACATGGTGTCTCAGGATGTAACAAAAACACACATATTTTTTGAATTTATGATGCACACTGACGCAAATACGCGATATATATATATATATATATATATATATATATATATATGTTCCTAAATGGATCTTTTACATATGATGATGATTTTACAAATTACGTAAATGTCTATCTAATAAAATGTAAGCCACTGTATCAGTTAATGCATTCATTCGTCTAGGAATATGTTGATATGTGATAAAATCAAAATGTCTTTCCAACAAACGAATACATAAATACAATCTCAAAATTTAAGGGTTTCTGACTGAATAATGACCATTGAGTTGTAGAAAAACAAGCTGTGAATCTAGATTTACAAGCAATGCGCTTATGCCAAGATTGATTGCCTTGGATAATAGTTCAAGGACATCACTATATTCACCGACATTGTTTGTAGTCTTTCCTAGACAAATACCTTGCAGTTCTATCAACTCACCAACATGATCATAGATTACCCAAGCTACTGAAGACAAATTCCTGGTACTATGGGAAGTACCATCTGCAAAACTGACATAAGGGGTAATAAACATCTGCACAAATAAGCAAGAACCAATAAGCATGAAAAGGCTCAAAAAGCACACCAAATCAAAACATGTACAAAAATGAAAAAAACACCTATGTACATAAATCATGCATGAATGACTCATGCATAATATTTTTTGAGATACAACCCATTTCTGGGCTGTTCTATAGGATTACCTTCGTAATCAATAAGCTCATAGGCCCAATTCTACAATACATGTTTAACAATGTAGGGCCCATGCCACATGGGTTGAAATTTTCCTGCCCCCAGCTTATCATGAGCTTGGTCATATAAGAGGACGAGATCTCCTTCAACGAAGGGACGAGGGGAAACCGATTGGTCAAAATGAGCTTTGACTCACTTCTTCTGTGCTTCGATAACGAGAGCAGCAAAGCGACGAGTTTCATCTAGTCTTTCTAAGTAAAGGAGACACTCTTATTCTGGTGAATTATTCAACATTAATTCAAAAATCAACTTAAGCAAAAGTATTTCACATTCAATCGAGAGAGTAACTTCCAGACCATAAACCAACTGAAACGGAGTAAATCCGGTCTCATTCTTAACTGAGGTTCGGTATGCCCAAAGAGACAAAAATAACATGAGATGCCAATTGGATTTGTGGATCCCAATCGTACATTGAAGCATGGTAACAAGACCTTTTTTTATGACTTCAACCTGGCCATTGGCCTGAGGATAGTATGGTGTTGAGTTGTTGTGATGTAGACCCAACTTAGAAGTCAACTCCACCATGTAATGCCGAAAATGGGAACCATGATCGGTAACGATGGCCTGAGGGACATCAAACCTAGAAATGATGTGATTGAATATGAATTGGGAAGCTGTCTTACCGTTAGTGGCAAGTGTAAGCATTGCTTCGACCCATTTGGTGAAGTAGTCCACGGCTACGATAATATGAGCATGCCCCCCAGCCGAGTGAGGGTTACACGTCATAAAATCGATGCCCCACTTCGCAAAGGGATCAACGGTAATGACAGGATGAAGAGGTACAGGCGGTGCACGCATCTTGCGTTGATAAATTTGGAAATCATGACATTTACGAACCGCGACAATGTAGTCTTTGAATATTGAAGGCAAAAAATAACCAGACATGTGAATGCCATAGGTGCCAATATAACAATAATTGAGGGCTTTCTCAACTTCCTCGAGGGTCAAACATCGATGGAGAATTGAATCGACTCCGAAATGATAGAGTGTATCCCCGACTATACGATAAGGTTGCGACTCATGACGGATGCGTCGGCGGGCATCCTTTGTCAACTCAGATCTAAAAGTAGAAGTCTGGAGATAAATGATGATATCACCGTACCACGGATTGAGGGTGCTAATCAAGAAAAGCGTATCGTCTGGAATGTATTCCTTAGAACGAGACAGAGGAGAGTCTGAAGGGAGAGAACATATCAAATAAGCAAAGACGAGTGATTTCTTTGACTTGGCAGCAATAAATTCCAAATCGAACTCTTGGAGGATGAAAATCCACTTCGAGTATTTTCCTCCCAGCAATTGTCGAGACAATATACAAGTCATGGGGTTGAAATCATAAATCACAGTCACCATATGCAAAAGAATATAATGACAAAAACACTGAACTGCTTGAACCACGGCTAATGCTAACTTCTCGACATGTGCATATTACATCTCAGGATCAAGAAGGTTACGAGACAAGTAATAAATAACATGCTTAGTACCGTCATCATCGTCTTGTACCATAACCATGGCAATTGTGCTGAAAGCGGCGGCTAAATAAAGGGAAAAATCATGATCATAGTCAGGAGGATGCAACAGAGGATCATTGACAAGAAACGTCTTCAGGGCCTCAAAAGACTTCTGAGCAATCTCATCCCAATAGAACGAGATGTCCTTCTTTAATAGTCGTGTGTATCCTCTAGCCACTTCTGCATAGTTAGGTATAAAACGACGTAGAAAATTAGCCTTACCTTGCAAACTCTGCAACTGATGTAATGAGGAGGGAGAGGGGAGATTAATAATAGCCTCAACCTTGAGCGGATCAAGGCAAATTCCGTCTTTGGACACGATAAACCCTAAGAGTATACCAGAATCAACACATAAGACACACTTGTGCAGATTAAGCCAAATATTGTAGCGTCAAAAACGAAGAAAAATTTGACGAAGATGGTTAGGATGGTCCATATGCTTAGCTGAATGAGCGGGAAGATCATCCAGATAAGGTTGAACGTTGTGACGAATATCGTGAAAAGCATACGACATCGCTCGCTGAAATGTAACCCCAACATTCTTTAAGCCAAAAGGGAGATTTTTATATGCGAAAGTACCCTAAGGACAGATAAAGGCAGTCTTATGTTGATCAGTTGGGAGAATTTTAATATGATTATAACCGGAAAAAACATCCATGAGGGAAAAAATCTCACTCCCGGCACAGTCATCAATGATTTGATCGATAAAGGGAGTAGGATAATTATCCTTAGGACAAGCTCGATTGATATCACGATAATCAACATAGACACATATAGTTCCTTGTTTCTTATCTACATGAAAAATATTAGAAACCCATTCTGTCAAAGGAATCATATAAATGAAACCGGCTCTGAGAAGTTTTTCAACTTCACCTTTAATGGCAACAAATTTTCTAGGGTGCACTGAACGAAGACGTTGGCGAACAGGCTTCGATCTAGGGTAAGTAGGTATTTCATGCACCACTGTACTAGGGTTGATGCTGGGCATTTCTTCGTATGACCATGCAAAGACATCACAGAATTCGTGGAAAAGGCTAGTATAAACTTGCACTTCATTGGAAGAACAAGTGACCTCGATATGGATGTTCTCGACAATTCCCGGTTTAACAGAAATGTCAATAGGCATCGTCTGTGTAATATTGCTCAAGTTACCTTCCGTAAAAACGTCATGCGTTAGAACATGCAATTGAAGCGGAGGAGAAGGAACTTGAGATGCAAAATGCTCGAGACAAGTAGACATGGCCTCGAGGCCAGGCATGAACGAGGAGCGATGATGACCATCGTCCCACAGCAGATCCTCAAGAGGCATATTTTGCACGATGGCTTCATCGGAGGGAAACACTTCTTTTAAAGGATCAAGCGAATCTGAATTGCCAAGATAGGGGGATTGAGAATAAATTTCAAGAGACATTCTTGAAGGATCACGATTAGAGGACAGAGCTTTCGAAGCCACGATGAGTTCACAATAATCAATCTCAATCGGACTCAAAGGCATCGAATCTCAGAATGAATCAATCTGTTCAGGTGAAGGAATAATCCATGGGTCATCAGACTGAGAGATCATATGGATCTGAACAGTATTTAATGGAGGAAGAGGAAAAATACCCATGAGGGCAGGATCTTTAAAAATACCTGGCCCTACGCTCTCATAAGGAGTAGGAATCTTGTCCACATACGGAACGTTGTTCTCGGAAGAAGAGGTGAAGAAGGATAATTGATCAACAGTAACAATCTTTCCTTTATGTGGAAATTTCAGAACATGAAAGAGAGTGGACAGAACACATAACATGGCGTGAGTCCAACTGCGACTGAGGAGAATATTATAATTGAGTTTAGCATCAATGACTTCGACCTCGACATTGACTATCTTCCCTTTTAGAGTAATCGGTAAACTAGCGAGAACACCTAAAGGTTTTGATTCTCTTCCATCAAAAACTTCAAGGGAATTTGGTGATGAATTCAGGGCTGGATAACCAATAGCTTTCCAACACGAAGATGACATGACACAGGTTGATGCACCTTCGTCCACAACTGCTCGATGGATGTCGAGACCATTAATAACAACTTGAATAATGAGTGCAATTTGATGCGGAAGTCGTGGAATGAAATTCTCTAAATCGAAATCAAGAAGGCTAGTATCAGCAGGATCAATCCTGCCAATCACAGATAACAAAGCTCTTCGCTGAGACGGGCAAGTCTGAAGTACTTCTAACGTGAACATCGCGGACGACGCTTGAGCCAAATCCTCAACAATATTGTAATGGTGAGTGGCACAGGCATTGGGATTATAAGAAGACTTGCAGAATACACCTTTGGAAGGTGGTCGCACAACAGATTCAACATTGGGCCTTTCAATTTCAAGAGGGTCAGCAACAGCTGGAGGAGGAGGACCATCAGTGATCTCTTTCCCCGTGGCCTGATAGGATCTAGTATAATCTTTCGACCGAGTAGCAATAGAAACAACAGCAAAACCGTTCATCATGAACACCTGAGAGCCAAATGGGAGAGAGGACTAAGGTTGCTCTACCATCTGAGTCTGCTGAGATGGGAAAGGTTCTTTAAGAACGACCGGATTTCACTAGGTGCCTTTGAGCAAACGGCTCACTTCGGATCGTCTGGGAAAGTCCTTGGTGAAGTGCTCATCATCACAAATCAAACAAGGATACTTCAGTTTGCATTGAGAACCATCGCCAGCACGAGGTTTCTGAGAATCCTGTTTTGGGGTATCGGCTTTGGCCTTACCTTTACCCTTATTTTTACCTTTAGAAGAATTATCCGTAGGATTGGCCTGAACGACATTAACTTTTGCGAGTTTACCAGAATTCGAAGTGGACTGAGAAGCAACATTATTGGAAAAAGCGGACTTCGGCTTCCCAGAGTTTGATGAAGAAGACTTTTGAGAAGTCTGGGATACAGAACCAATAATACCATTGACGGATGGAGTCGCTGGTGGTTTAGAAGTTCCAGGTCGAGGAGCATCAGGCAAGATATCATATAATGCGCCAGGCTGAGAATACAAAATATCAAGGTACTGGGCGTAAGAAATGGCTTGTTGCTCGGTTACACATGCCCCCATCGCGATGTATTTGGCAATCTGATTGAAAAAGGAGGTGGTGAACCAATGAGTCAGAAGCTGATCAGGAATTTCAAATTTGATCATGCGACGATGACGCCTCCACTCATGAATATGATCCGAGATATGAGTAGCTCGATCCTGTTTCAATGAAGTGAGGAGGTGTGTCCCGGTCTCATAGCGGACTAGTAACTGAAAATGTGTAAGGAATGCCATGGCTAAAGAATTGAAGCCTTGGAAGACGCCACGAGATAGCTCAATGTACCACTTTGCAGCAGCACCAATAAGAGTTCGCTGGAAAATACGAAGTTGAATAGAATCGTCAACCCAAGAGTTAGAGGAACACCACAAGTGGTAAGTTATAACATGCAATTAGGGGTCTTCTCCAGATTTTCCCTCAAATTTAGGGCAATCACTAGGGATCTTGGTTGGAACTGGAGGCCAATACAGGTTATGAAGAATAGGATCATTCGCTAACTTTGACACATAAGGTAATTCCAACGTAGCAAGAAACGATAATTGGGTGTTGAAAGTCATCGAAGGTCTTTGATAAGGACCCGTGTTTACATTCCACCCAGTCTGAGGGGTATTCTGTCCCCATGCATTCTGTCCCGGAGGATTCTGACCATAGGGGTTAGAAGTAGGATAATTCAGTTGATATTGGGGTTGAGGACTAGGATATTGAGTCGGAGTAGACCACTAAGGTCCCTGCTGAGCAACGTATGGAGTCTGCTATGGAATATAAGTATGGCTTTGAGGTTGATGATATACAGGTTGATTTTGAGGGTAAGAAACCTGAGGCACACTATATATCGGTTGATATGAACCTTGAGGATAATAAGCACCTTGCGGTTGAGCAAGCGGACCCAGATGAGCAGGTTGAGCAGGCTGCTGAGCAAGTAAACCTGGCTGACTATAAGTGGGTAGAACTGGTTGCTGAAACGATGGAACCGGCTGAGGAGCAGGTTGAATCAGTTTCCGAGCTGGTTGAACCGAATACTGAGGGCCATTGGGTTGGCCTTGTGGGAAAGGTTGGCTCGATGGCTGCGATGGACCAAGTTGTCCCTGATAACCAGTTTGACCCAGAGGAGGAGTATAGGGTTGTCCTTGTGACATGAATTTTTGGCCATACGAAATGTGTGGCGACGGTTGTGGTGCCAAAGGTTGTCCCTATAGAGGATAGTTTTGCCCCTTAGGAGCATAATACAGGCTTGGTTGATTTTGAGGCTGACCAGACGGACTGTAGGGTTGGCCATGTTGAACCAAAGGTTGGCCTTGTGAAGCTTGGCCTTGTGGACCGTATGGTTGTCCCTGTGGACCAAAGGCAGGGCCCTGCTGAGCTAAAGGTTGTCCCGATGAGGGTTTTCCTTGCAAGCCAAAGGGTTGCACAGGTAAGGTAGGTCCAATATGAGTAACAATCTAATAAGGATCATAAAAGGCTTGATGAGGATCAATAGGAGGCAAATAAACAAGATTACCATACACATTGTAATGATGCAGAAATGAATAAACAGGATTACCGACAGCATCATAGTGATGGAATCGAGGATTACCAAGAGATTGGAGGGGTTGAGAACCCTGAGAGCTATGCTGCTGAACAACCAACAAATACTCTTCAAAATTAAGGCCGCCAAGAATCACAGGAGTAGTGGAAACGACACTAGAAGCTGGTGGGGCCTCCGCGGTACTAGATTGTGATCTACTAGGACTAGGATTAACAGGCCACGTTGGATTGAGAAAAAAAGACCTGCGAGTGTGAAAATATCATGACGAATGAGTGGTAACAACTGATGTGGATGAAGCCACACAAACAGTCGGTTGGACTGGAACAGATGTAACAATAACCGACGATCCAGGTGTTGAAGGTGACAGTACTAATGAAGGGAGGAATGAACTCTGAGGAGGAGTTAATGTACTGGATTGTGCGATGGAAGCAACACCAGACATAATCTGACTCAATGACCTATATCCAGGCAGAAGTGACACCGATGGTGCAGAAGACTAAGTAGAAACATGAGGGACATCTTCTGGAAAAATCTTATAATCTCCTATAGAAACAAGCATTCCTTCACTACCAACAGGACTAGATGAATCCATGTATGACTCTATCGTAAGATCTTCAAAAAGACCACGAGGACTAGGAGGCACAACAACAGCAAAAAATGGTGAACTCGACGTAAGAGGAGGAAAATCTCCTTCTTCCCCAAAACCAGACCAAGTAATAGAAGGAGGCCAATTGAATTCAACTAGCCCTTCAGGAGGAGATCGAGTAGCAAAAGGCAGGACAGACAGGAGAATAGGTTGTGCAAACTCGGCAGACCTAGTGGGCTGAGGTGTTTCAAAAGAAACGCCTGGGAAAGAACTACCACTAGGAGGCAGTGAGGACGATGAAGCTGGTAGTTCTGCCACCGTGACTGTATTTCAAAACAGGAAAGAAAAAGATAACCAATCGAGGGCTCCAAGATCACAACTAAGGAAAACCAAAACAAGCCAAATAATAAAACTTTAAATGGGCATGTGATTGTAGGTGATTAATTTTATGACATTGAAACCATATTTCGGTGTTTAATATTTAAGAGTCATGAAACAAGCAAAATATGACTTTAGTCACTTTCAATTTTAAATGAGCGTGAAAGGACAAGTGCTCGAAAATCTCTTCTCTTTTTAAGGAGTCATGAAAAGATCAAAATGACTACTCAGGTAATCTAAATAAGAGGGTGTATCAGGTTCCCGTGAATTGCCATATACACCTTGGTGATCAAAATAAAGAGAAATGACCAAGGACTTAACGTATGTGCAGGTAGTCTCCCCGAATGTTGTGTTCGGTGTATCACGGTTACAAGGCGGCAGACTCGGCTTCCTATGGATAAAAGGATTGCAACCTAGAGGGGTCTCCCTTTATATACTCGACAGTACGGGGAGCACAAATCCGTACTAGTGTTGTCTAAGGCCAGATGGCGAACGACAACTACTAGGTTTTAAGACGCTAGAACACGTCTCTAGCCTAGACCACTAAAAATGTTTCGTTACGTTTCAATGCTTCCTTAGGTTAATTAAGTGAATTTTAAAGTTGATCTTGGATTATGTTTCAGTTTTAAGGCCCTATCGAATTTGGATCTCAAATTTCCTAAATGCAAGCTATATGCAAATGAACATCATTCCCGATTCAATGAATGCTAGTTACGAGAAGGATAAAGATCTTTAAAACAAAAGCAAACAATGACAATATGCGAAGAAATCCACTAATGCATCTAACACAATCAAACAAAAATGAAACTATTTCCTAGACAATCAGACGCTAGTTATGCAAAAGAATATTTCACTTTCGATGCAAAGAAAGAATGCAAAATATGTTTTTATTTTTTATTTTTTAATGAAAAGAAGTACATGATGCACTAATTACATGAAAAAAAATGAAAACAAATACTAGCTTGAGTATTGTGTAGGAATTGAAATTGAATGACTCAATGAACCACAAAACAAACACAATAAAGCACTCAAACTAATGCTGCAATCTTCCAAACCAAGAGAAAGTTTTCAAAACGATCCAAAACAAACAATGTAATCTATGCTTGGAGAAATAAGGAAAAGAATCAATCAAGAAACGAAATGATCCTTCAATCAAAACAATCACTCAAAAAGATCAAGAAAACTCAGTGTAATCGACCCAAGAATGAGACTGACAACAATCCAAACAACTTGGTTTCCAACAGAAGGCTTGGTGCATCAAAACACTTACAAACCCTAAGGCCTCAATCTACACTGATAAGAAAATGGACAAACGACTGAGAAAAACAAGCCAATAGCAGTCAAAACGGTCCCAAAGGCATAATTACACATAAAAAATAACCCAGAAGCAAGCACAATTGACCAAAAGGCTCATTAAGTAGGTCAAACCAAATCCTACAGGATTCGGTGCGACTTTGAGGTTGTATTGAGTGCCAAACAGGGGTTGGCACGACCGCAACAAAGGAAACCTACGCCAATCGGCACGACTGTTCAGACGAAAAACGCACCAAGTTAGTTAACTATGGGAAAAAAGGAAAAAACCAAAACTCAATGAGCAAAGGTCAATCTTGACACTTTGGAGCTGAACAGAGGATGCAAACTAAGAAATAAAACTTGAAAAAGAAAGATAAGCAAATCAAGGATTGAAACTGACCCAACAAGATGAAACGACAAACTCACACTGAATCCTGAGTGGAGTCACCAATTTATTAAGCAGGTAAATCCTTCTTGCAGATAGAGACGATCCCTCTAGCCCTAGAGTGGGTCTAGAAACAAAGAGACATGCTAGAGTGTTGATTCCTAATTACTGAATGAAAAAGAGGACATGGTAGATTGACCTACCTAGAGTCCAACATTGTCGTCATTGCTGTAGTGGTGGTGGCCTCTCGCTCCTGCCTTGGCAAGTCACAATCCTTCCGCAATCATGCTTGGATACCTGCACATAGAACAGAAAACAAGAACAACATACGACCTAAGAACACTTCATTCATAACTATTATCCAGTCAAAGAGGGCTAAACATATTGCATTAAACAAATGTCATAACACAAAAGTGGAACCAAACAATAGTCACGTATATGTATTAATAAAAGGAAGAGATACAACCAAAGCTTGACGTCGTGCTCTCCTCCGGGGTTCAACAAGCACGTCTCTGACAATTGTCAGGAATTCCGCATGGTGTAAAGGCATGGACTTTAGCTCTCTTAGAAGGTATGGACTCAAGCTCTCTCAACGTAATTCCTTCTTATTCTATCTCTTCAGAAGTTCTGCTATAGTATGTTCAATTCTCCAAGTTCAGCTAGCTTATGCAAAGAGAGATAGATTATTTTTATAGAGGAAAAGGAGGAGGTTAGGATCCCTACAAAGGTGGGAGGGAGGCCTATCCTTTAGGAGGTGCCCATAAGAGGTGGAAACCATAAACCAAAGGAGGAAGTCTGTGGTTTATCAGTTCAACCAATCCCAATGACTCATCCTCGAAGTTGTTGGAATGGAATCTCCGCCTCTATTTAAAATAAAAACATTCCATAAACAACTTGGCGCTGGTGGCTAACTGAGACAGAGCGCCAGCTGGCGCGGGGCCCATTGTTAATCTTCCTCTTCGGTGTGAAGGCATAACTGACTACTCGCGCCTAGGAAAAAATAGGGGTTTTTGGGTCTCTGCTCAAGGTATTGTCAACAAAAGGAATATTACTCTCATGTAAAGGGATACAATGATGGTCTTTGCAAGGCATGACACTGCTTATTAATCACAAAAATGACCCTCCAATGGGAGAGATGGGGATTGCAGGGACAATGACAAAATTTTGTGTAACACTAGGCATGTAAGAGATTAGTGTGGTGTTTAGAGACATGTTGATGGAGTCAGCTTGTTGCAGTGGCTTGTTTTCAACTCAAAATGAGTAAGGAGAAGCTCATAGAAGAAGGAAGAAAGTGACTACTGATGGTCATAGTAAATGTTCTAAGGTAAGCCATAACAAATCAAGTTAGAACAAAATTGATAGAGAAGTAGCTGAAATTAAATTACATATAGAGATGATGAGAACTACTACATAGAGATGAGGAAGACCATAGATATACATGGACAATATAGAGGAGATTTAAGTGGAATATGTTGCAGGAGAGACTGAGACAAAGGAAAATTTCTCACTTAAGGGAAGAACTTTGAACAATTAACCATGAAGAAGTGGGTTGCATATGTGAACCTAGGAAATGATCTATCCTTGGAAAAAGTGATGATCACGTTGATGAGAGACCAACTTAAAGTCTCACATATTGTTTAGGGAATGAAGATCAACATGGATAAATGATGTCTGGACAATCAAATGAGGCCACAAGGCCTTATGATTTTGAAACCAATGATTTGTGTATGTTTGCAAGTTACTTAAGCCATGAAAATGATGGGGATCCTTTGAAATTTGTCACAGAGGTGGAGAAGAATGAAAAAAACCTGAATTTTTTTCCAAAGAAGGATGAGACTGTGTGTTCTCATGAGAGTCAATAGAAGGAGATTCTTACACAAGTAAAGAATGAAATTTTTCGAGGAAATTTGCAACAGTCTGTTTTAGCAGGAAACAAAGTAAATCGGTTCATGCAAATAACCAAAATAAAGAAGAGATGAAGCATTCAAATGAAGTGCTTATGAGATGTGAAGTTGAATTAAAATTATTGGAAAAGTTCTTGTAAAAATAATATGAATTAGAAATTACAACCAAAGAAGATGAATTCTCAAGCATGCCTAACAGTGAAAATGTGGTTACAACATCCAAGGAAGCTGAGGTAAATTGTAAATTTAATATTGAGGATGCAAACGTAGAAAATTGTGATGGATATGAGATAAAATATTTTCTTAAAAATAAACCACAAGTTGAACATTAAAATTTATTATTCAAAGATTTTGATGAAAAAAGCAAATCTTTAAAGAAGTGGCTACAAGAAGATATAGGTGAGGGATCACATTCAGCCTATTTGAAGAAGAAAATTATAAAGCCAATTAGTAGTGGCTTAGAGGAAGAAGAGAAGGAAAAATTGATGAATAACACTAGCACCAAATTCCAACAAACAAGGAGAAACATGTACCAACAAGGAGATAAACTAGACATGAAGATTGAGAAATTGAGAAAAATGACGAAGGAAGGGCCTAAATAGAGATACACTAATGTAAGAAGGGAAGTCAACAACAAGAGGTATTTGACTATACAAGAGAGCCTAGGTAAAGTAAATATAAGGTTGCAAAACAAGGTTTCGAAACCAGGAGGAAGGTGACAGAAGCAGATGCAGAAGAACAACAACACAATTATAAAACATGTGGGCAACTACAAAACAAGGTTTGGGATCCTAGAGGATTTGAAAATTAATGGCACATGACTAGGAGGTCATGAAATTTTTCTACTTTAGAAGTATGTGGGAGCATTAAAGCTTATCAAGGCCATCAAGATTTTTAAAAGAATAGCTCCAAAGGGTTTCAAAATTTAAAAGAATTTCTAATTCCTTATTTGTAAATATTCTTAGTATCTTTTATTATTATAGGAAATATGAATCATGGGTTTGGAAAAGCTAAGGATAGGCAAGATTTTGTTAGTAAGGCAAAAGCAAGTCTTCCTTGAAAATCATGATGATTTATGGATCTAGGGAAATATGTCTTGTTCTATATGTTATTTAAAAAATTATAAGCCTAGGGGAAAAAAGAATGGCCAAATGAATGTAGAATCGAGCCTTAACAAGTGGATAGACTAGAACATGAGATGTTTATGAATAGAATTGTATGTACAAGATTTTATGAATGAAATAACATTTCTTGCCAATTTGTATTGTCTTTGTGAATGAATAATTTTAGTCTCATTGTGTGTGTCTGGGATTGATGATGGATTAGGATAAATCCATCAAGTGAGAAGGAAAAATCTCATAATGAATTTGAGACAATTTGATGAGGGAGTAATTATGTGCATGGAAGGTTTGTAAGAAAGTCAGGTAAAGTAATATCTGTAAGTAACACATTAGCATCCCTCTCCTGGTAGGAAACACCCCTGGAAATAATGAGGACCTCATTCAAGTTTCAGTTACAAACTTTGATCCCTCAACTTAGTCTTATGCTATGCTCAAGATTATTTTGTTTTCTGGTATCATAGTATATCCTAATGGCCAATATAGCTTGCTTTTCAGTGCAAGTATAATCCTTTAGGTTTTTTGGAACACTATGCTATCTTATGCCTCTCTTTGAAGAGTGAAATTTTGGTCCCATCACTAAAATACTAACCTTAAGTATCTAGCATATCCATGTACACTCCTGCTTAGAAGGAAATACAAAATTTACCCAAAAAAACCCTAATCAATCTTCCATGAGTCAAAGATATAAAGGTAATCAATGTCACCTTCCATGTAGACTATATGACCACTCTTCATCTTCAAGCATATGGAATATATAAATATAAAAATGAAGAAACGCTCCTATAAGAGAAGTGAATCATCAACATAATGACATATTCAATGAAATGGGAGTGTCAAAACATGATTAAAAATTTGAAAAGCTAAACACATGAGGTTCTCTTAACTAGATAAAAAAATATTTATTGAAGAAAAATATAAATAGAAATATATATATATATATATATATATCCGTGTGTGTGTGTGTGTGTGTGGGTGTTATCCTCCCCACCAAAGTTCCAATCCCATCAATATTGACATTCTCGCTCCTTGGGAGCCATTTCTACATGAAAGATATCTGGCTCACCTAGACATGAGTGGGTTTTCCATGGATGTAGCTACACACACATACACTATGTTATCCTATGCATATTCCATGTGCTTGAATATGAGGAGTGGTCATATAATCTACACCTCCAATGTAGACTATATGGCCACTCTTCCTCTTCAAGCACATGGAATATAGAAAGAGCGAAATGAAGAAATGTTCCTATAAGAGAAGTGAATCACAAACATAATAACATCTTCAATGAAATTGAAGGGTCAAAACATGGCTATAAATTTGAAAATCTAAACACATGAAGTTCTCATAAATACATAAAAATATTGATTGAAGAAAAAGAAAACTAGAAAAAATAATGTATACATATATTGTCAAGTTGGTCTAGTTCAGGTTATAGGGAGGAGTCATTATTATCGTTCCCTCTTGGGTTCCAATCCCATCAATATTGACATGCTCACTCCTTGGGAGCCATTTCTACATCAAAGATAATCGACTCACCTATACACGGGTGGGTTTTCCGTGGATGTAATGATATAGTTTAAGTAGCTAAAAGGAATGATTCTCCACCCAAATTCAATTCTCACAAGTGCCATGTTGAGTTTTTAATGGGTATATTATTGTAATGGATTTTCTTGTTGTTCATCTACCTTATGCCATAGATATTCTAGGTTCACCATGACTACCATCCTCGAAGTTGTTGAGAAATGTAACTAGTTTCGGTCTTCATAATTTAAGTACTCATTTCAATATGTATCCTGTGTAACAAACAAGAAAAACAAAAGAAATTTGTTATTATCAAAACATGGGTTTCATGCTCATTATTGATGGTATTTTAAGTAAAATCATGTTCTTTGTGCTTCTAGGGTTTGTTAGGTCTTAGGATTTATTGTCATGAGTCGAAAAAAGTCAACATCATGTTTATAAGACACTTCCCGACAATTTGTAATTGTAAAAAGAATTATTTTTTAGTCTAGAAAGTCCTGGAATATCCAAGCGTACAAGTAGGCCCTGTTGAAATGGCACCCCGAAGTGGGGCTTCTGATTTAATTTTCCCTTAATTAAATTGAAAGAGAAATTATAATTTCATTTCATGACAACTTGTATTAGTTAACTAAGTCAAGATGAATGAGTTATCTTAGGAAATTTGAGTTGAGGGTCTAAGAGGATGCATGTAGAGTTATCCCATGATTTAAGGGGGTCCATTTACAATTATTTGTGAACTGTAATTAGTTAACTCAAGAAATTGAGTTAAAATCAGTTTAACTAGTTCTAACTGAGTGATGTGCTAGTGAGAGGTCAAGTGAATTAAATCTGATTTAATTCACAAGTAGTGGTCAATCAATTAACTGATAATTCACTATAAATAGTTGTTGCATGTCAGTTCTAAGGAAGGCCCAGTTGAGACTAAGGTTAAAGGGATGATAACTATCAATTGTATGATTAAAAATTTTACAGGTCAGTTATAGAGTCAGTTGGAGGCCTACGAAGGATTGCACAATCAAAGCAAGAGATTTTCATATTTAATAGGGATTTAATTCCTCAAGGAATGCGTGAGCAAGGCAGGCTGAGCAGAGACAGAGAATTGTTTAAGTATTTGTCTGATTTTTCCTAGATCAGAGTGAGACAGTTGGCAAAGTGCAGGAGTTTCTCTTGAGAGAGAAAGCATTGTATTGTTTCATGATCCTTGAATTTATACAATATACATATAGTGGGGTTTTAGGTAGTGTGATTTCCCTAGATACATCTTGTGTTGTGCGATTGATTGTCTCTTTCTCTTACTTATTATGTGATTGTGTGATCGTGTTTTGTTTCTGCAAAATTATAGAAGGATTCGGTATCTTTTTTTAGTACATTATAAGATCAGATTGAATCTCATTGTTATATTTCTACATGGTATCAGAGCATCAATAATCACAATAAGAAGAGAAGAACAAATTTTGTTTTGATCAGGTTTAAATTTGCAGATTTATTCTTCGGTATCCAGCAGCAGATCAAGATGTATTTCAATGGCTTGAGACTCGAATATGCACTCGAGGGAAATTTGAATTATATTGCATGGAGGAAGTGCTTGAGGACAATAGACTGAAGGATTTCATAGATACTGATGCCTTGCAGCCCACAACAACAGATGCTCAACATCTCGATGCATGGAAGAAGAATGTAGCAAAGGCGAGAATGATATTGTTAGAGGGAGTTTGAGACCATATTGTCTCGAGCCTCCACGGGAAGGAAAATCCATATGTGATGTGGAAAGCCTTGACATATCTATATCTGAATAAAAATGACCACAGGAAGCTAGCGCTGAAAGACAAGCTCATGAAGATCAAAATGGAGAAGGGTGACACAATCCAAAAATACTTCACAAAGTTCACTCAATGTCGATATGAGCTTGGAAGCATTGGGATCATTGTTGCCTTGGATGATTTGGTGAGCCTATCTCTTCTAAGCTTTCCCAAGAGCTGGCATAACTACTTGGAATCTGTTAATGGGAGGGAGAAGCTGCCAGTTTGGGAGCGACTATAATTCGATTTGGCATAAGAAGAAATTCAGTGGAGAACCAGAGATGGTTCCTCATAAAAGATTGATGATGAGGAGAAATTTTCCTTGGATGGCAAGGAAAAGAAAGGAAAAGGGAAGGCGTCCCATTCCAAATCCTAGATCGACAAGGCAAGCATGAAGTGAGACTTGTTAAAGGTGAAATGTTTCAATTGTTATGAGCATGGACACTATGCCGCAAATTTTCCACAAAAGAAGAACAACAAGAAGGCCTCAGGAGGAGCAACGGGTGAAGCATTGGCTTCACAGTTTGAGTTGGACTTCACCCTCATCGCATGCATGGTTTCATCGGTAATGGGATATGTGTGGTACTTGGATAGTGGAGCCTCATTCCACATTGTTATCATCAAAATTTGGTCATCTAACCATTTACAATTAGATGGATCGAAGTACACCATGTAAGACCAATTTTACCATAGTAAAATTGCTTTCACTATAATAAATAATTTAATAAACCATATTTTATTAAGTTATTTCTGGTTTAAACAAGAAACCCCATGAGGAATAATTAAACAAATCCTTATTTATTTGATTTTCCTCTAGGAATAATTAATTAAAACATTGTTTAAATAATATTCCTTGTCATATTTAACCGTTTATGAGAAATAATTAGATAAATCATTATTTATCCTATTTTTCTCTAGTAATAATTAATTAAATCATTATTTAGTTATTATTCCTTATTAAATTTGACTAAATCACCTCAGAATAATTAAACAAATCATTATTTGTTAATATTCCTTAACCACATTCTTGAAATGATATATAAATCATTTATTTGTTTATTATTTATAAATAAAGGTATTTAACCAATTTAAATACCTTTTCCCTCCAACAAAATATACTAAAATATTCCAAGCTGTTAGATCTAGATCTTGGTTAATTATATTTTATTATTTGCCATTATGGAGGATAACTCAATATTTTGTTATAAGTATGAGGGTTTTCCATTTTGATCACTTTCATTGTCGCACTTTTATCATTCTCCTTGTTTCTACAATTTTCTTTTGCTTCTTGAGCTCCCATATAGTTCAACACATTTTGGGTTTTCTGCACCATTGAGAGATAGAAAATTCTGGAACTGAAGCGTTGAGGACAACCAAGAACCCATCCCATTGAGGGGGGCTGGTAACACTTATTTTTTCCCTTCACCAGGTGTAATAATATATAGAATATTCTTTAAATATTGTCTTATCTATTGGATGCATGGAGTAATTACTATTTCTTTTCACCGTTTAACTGCTTTTACTGTATAGATCTGGTTTTTGCGACATTTGTTCTAACTATCAATTGCATATTTAAAGAATTCAAGAAACTATTTTTGTTGTTAGGGTTGTTTGTCACACACAGCTAAAGTGGGCTCTTTCCGTACACTTGCGTTAAGAATTTACACAAACACACATGACCAACAACAAATGATTTTTCAACAGCTTGTAGGAGAAGGATCTCCAGATGCACATTGAGATGGGTGATGACGGGAGGTACAACACTACTGGTATTGGTATAGTTACCTTTCAGAGAGAGTCAGGTAAAACCCTAATACTAAAAGATGCCATGCATGTACCTAGTTTAAAAAAGAATTTAGTTTTTGTTGGTATGTCGGAAGATCGTGGTTATGATGTGATCTTCAATGAAGGAAAGGCGTTCCTTCATCACAAAGCCATGGGACAAGTGAAAAGATTGGGGTTCGAGTGAAGAATCTCTACAAACTTGATGTAGATGACTGCGCAACATTGAGCAGTAAGACAGAGAAGGTGGAGAGCCGAGACATCAATGAGTTATGTCATAGGAGGTTGGGCCATATCACGGGGGGCATTGCCTCTAACATATCACATGTGATCATAGCATATTAAAAAATACCCTTAATTTGAATACATATTAGCAAATTCCTCTAAAAATAACATTATTTAACCCCCTACCAATATAAACCCAATACACCTTCCAGATTTAAAAATACCCTACTTTCACTATATATTGTAAGTATCCATTTTTTCATTAATAGTTATATACCCCTTTGTATTTTTTCATTAACTTTGAGCTCCATTTTCTATACCTGCCAATATAAAAACCCTTTACCCCCTATATATCCCTCAATATATTATGTCATTTTTTCCTCATTATATATCCCTCAATATATTATGTCATTTTTTCCTCATTATATATATCCCCCAATATGAATCCACGTGCTATAGTATTTCTCCTGCAGTGAAGCCCCTGTGGGCCATCTACACCACAACACTTTGAGGATCATGCATCGCATTTCTACAAGACTTCCAAAGGGTGCACTTGCATAAAGAGACATATGCAAAGGGTGCACATTGGGGAATTATACCAAAGCCACATTTCACGATAAGAAAATATGAGCAGCGAAAAACCTTGAGAGAGTTCACTCAGACTTGTGTGGACCATTATCAACAATTTCCACAATAAAGCACAAGTATTATGTAATTTTTTTTGATGACTTTTCAAGAAAGTGTTGGATTTTATTCATGCAGAAGAAATATCAGACGCTCTCCAAGTTTTGTGAGTTCAAGGCACTTGTCGAGAAGGATATAGGGAAAAAGGTGAAGGCTCTGAGGAATGACACTGGTGGAGAATACATCTCTAACGAATTCAAGAAATTCTGTTCCTCAGAAGGAGTTTGAAGAGAATTGATTGTACCTCATAACCCACAACAAAATGGGGTTGCAGAAAGAAAGAAAAGAATGATTGTGGGAGCAACACGAGCTATGTTGCATGATCAGGGCCTACTGTTGCATTTGTGGGCGGAAGCATGCAATACAATAGTATTTGTGTAGAACATAAGTCCTCACCGGATACTTGGGATGAGTAGACCAGAGGAGGATTTTTTAGGTAAGAAACCAGATGTGTTATATTTTAATTTTTTTGCTTCATCTTTTTATTTTCATGTGACCAAATATTCCAGAAGGAAGCTAGAGCCAACAATTGAGTTGGGGATGTTTGTGGGGTACACTGATACACCTCACAACTATCAGGTGTACTTTCCAGCACATAGGATGACAGTGGTCAGAAGAGACGTGAAGTTTGATGAAGACAAAGCCATGTGATTGTCCCTTGAGAGGGAGCTTGAGTTGCATGCAGTTGAGGAGCTCTTAGCTCCAACGGTAGAACCTCAAGATGTGGAGAAACCACAAGGAGAGGAAAAAAGAGTGGTAGAAACCACTCATGCAGAGCCATCCACCAGAGATGGAAGGAAGAAAACTAGAGAGACTGACATATTATTGTTGGATGCAAGAGATAACGTGGGAGCACCCACATCACAATGTAGGCAGAGAAGGTCCCTTGAGCGGTACACTGGATAAATGGAACTTATGAGCGAATGTATTGTGACAGAACCATCTTGTTTCGAGTAAGCAGTGCAACAGCCAGTGTGGTTTGATGCCATGGTTGAGGATTATGAATCCATTATCAGAAACAATTCATGGGAAGTTTTCCCAAGACCAGTGGAGAAGTCAGTTGTAGGATCCAGGTGGGTCTACAAGGTGAAGCAGGTAGCATATGGGAGTGTGGAGAAACACAAGGCCAAATTTGCGGCCAGAGGGTTCTCTTAGGTGGAGGGGATTGGCTATGATGAGACTTTTGCACCAGTCACAAGGTACTCATCTATTAGATCCATCCTTGCACTCTCAGCGTGGATGGGATGGCAACTACGTTAGATGGATGTAAAGACAACCTTTCTTAATGGAGTTATTGAGGAAGAAGTGTACATTGAGCACCAAGAAGGTTTTGAGACCTTAGATAGGGAGTCAAATGTGTGTAGACTCAAGAGAGCATTGTATGTGCTGAAGCAAGCACCTCATGCTTGGTACATCAGGATTGACATCTATTTCACCAGGTTGGGATTCACTAAGAGTGAAGTGGATGTGAACTTACATCATATTGTGGTTGATGGTAAGATTTTGATTACTGCACTTTATGTCTATGATTTGATACTAACAGGTGATGATAAACTCATAAATTCTTGCAAAGATGATATTGCAAGAGAATTTAATATGAAGTACATGGGGCTCTTGCACTATTTCATGGGATTGGAAATATGGCAAAGATATGGGGAGCTATTTGTATCTCAAGGGGATTGTGCGAAGGAGATTCTGAGAAAGTTCCACATGGTGGGAAACAAACCCATGGAGATTCCTCTTATAGGAAACTAGAGGAAGGAGGATGTTACTTTGGGTGAAGTAGTGGATGTTATTGTTTACAGGAAACTGGTGGGTTCACTCATATATTTGGTGAACACACGATGAAACCGATAGGAAACTACAATCTGTGTACTTTCATTTGGTGAATGATAAATATCAGTTGTATAATTAGAAAATTGTACAAGTTAGGGATTTTCCTATTTAATAGGGATTTAATTCCTCAAGGAATGCGTTAGCAAGGCAGGTTGAGAAGAGGCAGAGAATTGGCTAAGTATTTGTCTGATTCTGCCTAGAGCAGAGTGAGACAGTTGGAAAAGTGAAAGAGTTTCTCTTGAGAGAGAAATCATTGTATTGTTTCATGATCCTTGAATTTATACAATATACAAATAGCGGGGTTTTAGGCAGTGTGCTTTCCCCAGATACATCTTGTGTCGTGTCATTGATTGTCTCTTTCTCTTACTTGTTATGTGATTGTGCGATTGTGTTTTGTTTCCGCAAAATTGTAGAAGGATTCAATATATTGCTTTAGTACATTATAAGATCAGATTGAATCTCATTGTTATATTTTATACATGCCTTGGGATGATCAAGCTGGCCTAAAGGAGGGAATTTGACCCCTTGAGAAGGCTATATAAAGGAGCAGTTCGACTTCATTTAGAGACACTCTCACACACAATTTTGATCTTCAAGAAAGAGTTTGATCTATAGCCGCATAGCTACAAGAAGGAGAGTGAAGGTCAACAAGAAGGAAGGAGGATAAAATTTCATGGTTTTTGGGCTTGATCTCTGTCACACATGTGAAAATATAGGGTTTCTAGGTTGCCGGAAGAGGTCGAAATTGCAGTAGGATGAAGTGCATAAACTTGTAGCTGGGAGGAAGGAAAACTTGTCTTGCTCTTTGAAGGTCCTAGAAGGAGGCTATATTAGGGTTTCTTCAGGAGCTACAAGGACAAAGTTGCAGGTCGAAGTTACAGGTCGAGTACCAGTATTATAGCTGGGAAATCAAAGTTGTAGTGTGTAGTAGTTTTGTGCAGATTCAAGAAAGGAGATTCAGGCCTGACTTGGTACTGGGAGAAGGACTTGGTCTAGGGATTGGATCTTTGTATCTCATTTGAAGTAAATTCTAAGAAGAGAAGAGTTTCCAGGTTTTCCCCTTGGAGGTGTTTGCTTTGGCTGAGAGCCTATATTTGTGTCATCTTTTGTTGTTGTTGTTTCTTGATATTGTTTGATGAAAATATATAACTAAATAACATAAAAAATATAACTAAGATTCACAAACAAGTATCAAGGTTAAGAAAAATAAGTATAATAAGCTGCCATTTTAATTTTTTCTAACATAAATGAGGGGAAGTATTAGGGGGTTTTCCCAAATAATATAACTTGAAAAAAAATTGTGTATACACATTTAATTTTGGATTTGGCATGTCTCATATTGTTGCTAGTTGTTGTTTCTTGATATTGTTTGATGAAAATATATAACTAAATAACATAAAAAATATAACTAAGATTCACAAACAAGTATCAAGGGTTAAGAAAAATAAGTATAATAAGCTGCCATTTTAAATTTTTTCTAACATAAATGAGGGGAAGTATTAGGGGGTTTTCCCAAATAATATAACTTGAAAAGGAGCGATGGCGAGGAACCCTAGCGATGGCAGCGGTTTTCCTCAGAGATTCTTGGCACTGATCGCTGGTATGTTTTGTTTATGCACTATCTACACCTTACTCCGCTCCACTAATTTGTATGAGCACATCTTCTACGGGTTTCGAACGCCGGCTACAACATGCTATGGCCTATCACTAGCGAGACCTCACTTAGTGTTACACTAAAAATTGTCATCCTGACATTCTGCTATGAGTATGAGCTCATTATTACTAATACTTCCTCCTTTTGCAAGTCTATCATATCAGTTTCTCATGTCAAGCTTTGAAAATCAGAGAAAAGTTCCTAAAAATCCTCTAAACTTTGGTATCGCACTTTCTGTATTCATTGCCTGCGGTCCAACACCTAAAGTTCAGCTCGCCTACGGAACCATACCGCACGTTCTTTGTGTTATAGGTGCGGACCTCTGTAAAATTCAAAAAGGCGAGAAAGTAAAGTTAAAAAGTTGATTTCAGATCAATTCTAGAAGATTCTGGATGGGAATTTTCGGGAATGGATACGCTTTGATAAGGTTCATGTATCCCTTACCTTATGAAGCTAATCCCTTGATGTAAGGAGCTTATCCCTTTGAAGGAGGATTCTATCCCTTCATATTTGGAACAAAAAGACCTCCTCTTTTCCACTATAAAAAGAGGCATTGGGTAGCCTCAAAGGGAGTTGGAGCTTTAGAATATTTGAAGATAAGTGCTGTTGAGATTCAGACTTAGTTAAACAAGACTTTTGTGAGGAGAGATCACATACCTCTATTTGTCTAAGTAGATAGATTGTAGAGAGTAGATTGATAGATTAGAATAAATAGTTTCCGAGGAAAGTTTCCTTTATCGTGTCAACTCGTTAAAAAATGAATCAGTGGCCGGTGAGGAGAGTTCCTTTTACCGTGTCAACTCCGTTCAAAATGAATCAACACGATGAGGATAGTTCCTTTTATCGTGTCAACTCGTAAAAAAATGCATCCCGGCTTAGTCAGAGGATAGTTCCGTTACCGTGTCAACCTCACAAAAAATGAATCAGCTGTCGAGGATAGTTCCCGTTACTAAGTCAACCTGTTACTAAGTCAACTTCGTTAAAAAATGAATTAGTGAGTCCGAGGAGAGTTCCTTTTATCGTGTCAACCTCGTTAAAAAATAAATCAGGTATGAGGACAGTTCTTTTCCTGTGTCAACCTCATTAAAAAATGAATCAGTAGGTTATATAGGTAGATTGTAGAGAGTAGATACGAGGATAGTTTCTTTTACGGTGTCAACCTCGTTAAAAAATGAAACATGTAGAAGAGGAAAGTTCCTTTTACTATGTCAACCTCGTTAAAAAATGAAACACGTTGCCATGAGCATAGTTCTTTTCCTGTGTCAAGCTCGTTAAAAAATGAAACAAATCCTCCCCTAATTGAGTCGAGTCTTTGACTAGATCTTGTAAATGTTAAGTCATATATTTAGGTTAGTTATTTCAGTTTTTGCATAATTTTCTTACAGTTTTAGGTCGGGTCTTTCATATGATCTCGTAAATGAACCTTCATTCCATCCATCTATTAATTACCAGCAGTGTATTTAGTTGAATGAAATGAAGCTGGGGGGGCATGCACTCTAGCAGTTACGCTTAGGGGGCATCAAGCACAGTTTTCTCTCTGTTTCAAGCTTGTGTAAAAATGAAACCACTTTGAAGCATAGTTTTTCTCTGTTTCAAGCTTTTGTAAAAATGAAACCTATCTTGAGTCAATTTCGGTTATTTTCGAGACTCGTTAAACTCATGAAAATCCCGAGATTATTTTGCTATCTTTCATTCTCGTAAAAAACATGAAAATGCCGAGTTCTTTCCGTCTTTTCCTGCTCGTTAATTAAATTGAAATTCGGCCATAGGAGTATATTTTTATCCCTTTTTCGAACTCGTTAAAACTTACGAAAAAAGTGAAAACCATGAGTACATTTTTATCCCTTTTTCGAACTCGTTAAAACTTACCGAAAAAGAGAAACTTTGGAGTCCTCTTTTAAGCCCTTTTCAGACTCTCTAAATATGAAAAGATTGCCGAGTACTTGACTATTCGAACTCGTTAAAGTAAATGAACAGTCGTCCCTTCAGTATAAGTTTACCCCTTTTACGGATTGAAATGGACTATTTACGAAAAAGGTATACATTGACTAAATACGGTCAATAGAGTTCTCTCCCGCATTATTTTATCCTTTTTCGGGCTCGAGAGACTAAATTTACGAAAAAGTACACTCATGGAGTTTTCTTAAGTTTTTCTTCTGACTCCCTAAAATTGAAAAACACCGAGTTTCTCCTATACTGGACTCGTTAAAACTTAACAGTAAAGGACCTGTTCAATTTTAAAAACAGGAACGAACCACTCCTTCTTAGGGTTCGAATTTTAAACTAAGTTGGACTCATCTGAAGGATGAGCTTATAAGCAAGAAAATGTTATCCTCCTCAAGCTTGTCAAAAATAAAGAGGTACTTGCCAGAAATGGTGGGGGAAAAGAGAGAAAATGGGCGTGTTTGTTGTATTTTAAATTTTTCGAAAATCCAGTCAACCACTCTTGAACACAACACTTTTTGTTCACCTGGGTTGGGAAATCCTTTGCCTAACAGTTAATCAAACCATATTGAAAGTCTTCAGCCGGTTTCTGGGTATTAGCTTTAGGTCAATTGTGACCAAGCCATCTGCAGTGTCGTTATGTGTTCAAGAGGACAGTTCAAATAAACCATTCATTTGCAAAATATCTGTCTTCCATTTTGACCATCCCTGAGTCATTCCTTGCCAATATATTTTCAAAACTTGATCTATGATTTCATGTTGTGGGCTTGCCTACGACAGATCACTTTCTATCGACATCAGCACATTATCTAGGAAGTTGATCTAGAAATTTTCAGTACCTTGAAATCTGCATGCCTCAATGACAGGTTTCTCGCCTTCGATGACAGGTTGCATCATTGACCTTCGATCGAATGATTCCGTGACATGTTCGACTTCAGCTCATTCATTCACATTTCATGGATTGTACTGGGTACTTTGAGAGCCATTGAAATTACTGGTGGTTACTCTCACACTTGTTAACAGTTTACATCAATGACTGGTAATCAAGTGGTTTCTACCATGTTCGACTTCAACACATTTATTCACATGGATAGAATCGTACTAGTTCGAGATGCGGAAATCAAGACCCTGGATCTAGTTTCTACCATCCAGGCTGCGAGGAGTTTTGTTATCATTCATATAGTAGACTATTTATAAATAGATGGCTGCGTCCATACTGTGTCTACATATATATATACTATGATATATTCAAAATCATTCCTGTATCAGAACAATTTAAGTTAGTTCTAGTTAGTTTTGATCTGAGTATGGGAATGCCTACCTCAGCAATGATATGATTATATATATTTTGCATTGAATGTTTTTACAGGTTCCGGTTGGGGTGTACACAGGATGATCCTTGAAATGATAAAGTACTACACTCTTCATATATGACAGACCTCAGTTTCATCTATTCCAGACTTTGCACTTTAGGGGGCAATCTGTTACACTAAAAATTGTCATCCTGACATTCTGCTATGAGTATGAGTTCATTATTACTCATACTTCCTCCTTTTGAAATTCTATGATATTAGTTCCTCATGTCAAGCTTTGAAAATCAGAGAAAAGTTCCTAAAAATCCCCTAAACTTTGGTATCGCACTTTCTCTATTCATTGCCTGCGGTCCCGCACCTAAATTTCAGCTCACCTGCGGAACCATACCGCACGTTCTTTGTGTTATAGGTGCGGACCTCTGTAAAATTCAAAAAGGCGAGAAAGTAAAGTTAAAAAGTTGATTTCAGATCAA
Source organism: Pinus albicaulis (assembly GCA_034641835.2). Lineage (NCBI taxonomy): Eukaryota > Viridiplantae > Streptophyta > Pinopsida > Pinales > Pinaceae > Pinus > Pinus albicaulis. The sequence continues at coordinate 1,957,325,036 of CM076575.1, forward strand.
TTCTAGAAGATTCTAGATGGGAATTTTTGGGAATGGATACGCTTTGATAAGGTTCATGTATCCCTTACCTTATGGAGCTAACCCCTTGATGTAAGGAGCTAATCCCTTTGAAGGAGGATTCTATCCCTTCATATTTGGAACAGAAAAACCTCCTCTTTTCCATTATAAAAAGAGGCATTGGGTAGCCTCAAGGGGAGTTAGAGCTTTAGAATATTTGAAGATAAGTGCTGTTGAGATTCAGACTCAGTTAAACAAGACTTCTGTGAGGAGAGATCACACACCTCTATTTGTCTTGATTGAAAGAGTGTAGAGCTTGTCAAAGTAGAGGAGACTCCTGCTTCGGACCCCGGGAAGGCCTGTGCAACATCAAGGCTCAGGTTGTAAGGTTTTCCTTCTTTGAAATTAATACAAATATACTCATTTTTCTCAATAAGCTGTTTGTTAATGGTTTATTTCATAGATTCCTTGATCACTATGATAAGCATGGTTTATGATAATGTCTATATAGGTGCTATGTAATACTTTGCTTGTTTGTGACTGCAGGTTTACAAACGAAACTCCTTCAAGCGCGCGAAGGACAACAACAACTTCAAACAAGCACTGGACATAAGGTAGGTCTTTTAACACCTATATAGAGCTTTTCATATATCACATATGCTTAGAGAAAGATTAGTTTATTTGGTTGTTTGTTGCTAGATACTTTTAGTACTAGGGAGATCGGTTTTGTCCGCAATAACGATTTATCCATACAACATAGATTTCATCTCGTCCATGACTTCTTGTGTACTCCCATTTGTTTTTTGTGCTGTTCGATAGACTGGGCTCTATTGTTTATTTGCACTGCACTTTGTGGGGTTTCACGCACGTGTGGGAAGCGATTTCCTCTTCTTCATGCACGACGCAGGTATTGAGGGTTTATTTTATTCAACAGTTGTATTGGTCCACCATACCCCACTAATCTCTGTTTTCTCATGGTTCTTTTGTCTCACTCAGCATGAGTGGTTATGAGGAAGATGTGGATTATTCGGAGGATCCATTGGTTGGAGTGGATATCTGGGGCTCCAGGAACAGGAGGTGGGAAATGCTATGGTTGACATGGAACCCACTCAACCCACCTCAGCATTGAATGGGACAAACACTTCCCCTGCAGCCGATTGCTCGATGCCCATTGGTGACAATCTGGGGTTTGGCAGCAATGTGTCTCTCTCACCATCGACAGTTGGTATTTGGGGTTTCAGGTCACTCGATTTGCCTCCGCTTCTGGTACCTGATTTTCCCTATACAACACCATTCTTGGATGCGGAACTGCCTTTCATCACCGACATGACACAAAATTTGGGAAACTTAAATATTCATGAATGTGGTCAAAATTCATCGGCTGCACCTGGGGTTCAGACTGTGGCATTGGGGGTTTTTTCGAATATCCCGGCGGGCGCCCTGATTGGGGATAACTCTCACATGTTTTCGGAATCTAAAGGCACCCCGGAGCTGGGGATCTCGGTCGGTGGCAAAAAGCACAGGACTACCAAAAAAAAATCCCGCCGTCATTCAAATTTCTGCAGTGATAGGGGTCTGGAGGATATTTCCTATATGGCGTCTAAGGTTCTTGTGGGCAGGGTGTGAGGCCGGAAATACTCCATCCCTCGCCTCTTGCAATGGACCAGAGAAATTTGGGGGACGATTTTGGAAAATCTCCCAGAGGTTGCTCTTCTCCGGCACGGTTGGTTCTCTCTCACATTCATTGTGCCAACCCAGGCCGATTGGGCCCTGGAACATTACTGGCACATTGAATTGCATCCTGTCCTTCTCAAGCGGTGGACACCACTGTTTGATCCCAATAAGGAAAACGCAGGGGCAAATCCCATTTGGATGAGACTCCCTAGATTACCGCTTCAGTTCTGGAACAAGACTGCCTTCAGGAATATCGGAGAGGATTTTGGTCATTATCTCGACCACGATCGTTCCTACCTTGTCTCTGGGAACAAAGCCATGGCCCACATACTCATTTTCCTTGATACCAGGGACGGACTCCATGATACATACAAAATGTATTTTGAAGGCATGGTGTGGAGTCAAATACTAGATTACGAGGGCGTTCCATTCAGATGCCGGAAGTGCCATGAGGTGAGGCACCTCTACAAGGAATGCCCTTTGATGGGTTACCCCAAGCCCATTGCTAACAAGATTTCGGTGGCTGTGAAAACGAATGCGTTCACCTGCAATTGCAAACAGGATGTGGCATGGTCTACGGGTGATCTGGAACAGCATACGACTTCCGAGGAGGTGCATCCACTTCCATCTTGGCCGGTTACTCATGCTAGAACACACACTCCTGCAGCCTCGGCGTCCATCCAACGCTCAGATCCGGTTTCGGGTACCCCTCCTATCCCTGACTCATTGCATCTTTTTATGCTTCCTGCTACCATTTACACATGCTCTCCTAGTTTATCTTCGATTGATCATAGGATTGCTTTTAGTATTCCACCACTCAGTTGCACTATTGCACAGACCCCTCCTTCCATCACTCCCTCTATACCTCATACATCTGTACACCCGTCCTCTTGTCAAACATCTCCCTGCTCTGATTCATCCTCCTCACAACACTCATACTACCTTAGATCTGCCACTTCCTCACAACCTCTCATCACTCTGGGTATCGGTCCGAGGCTTGACACACACCCCTCCAAAATCCGGGGCCGACCATCACAATTGGCAAAGGCCATTAAGCGAGCTAATATGGAGGTCGAAGCTCGTACACAATCTACCCTTATGCGGGTTCTTAGAGCAAGAAGGCCCTGTAATGGGGTTCCATGATGATTTGCCTCACCTACAACTGCAGGGGGCTTGCCAACCCCGACAAGAGATTAGCACTAAAAGCTCTTCTAGCACAACAACCTATTGACATTCTATTTCTTCAGGAAACTCTGGGGGATGACATTATCGTATCAACCACTCTATCTTTGATTCTGCCTAATTGGACCTTCATTAAATTAGATGCAAGAGGCAGATCTGGTGGATGTGCCTTTGGTATTAACAACAGGACCACCTGTATGATCAATTGCTGGGGCAGGGAAGGGGTACTCGCATGGATATCAACATCTGTAACTCTAAAACCCCCTTCACATTGATTAATGTCTACGGGCCTTTCTCTAATAGAAGGGAGTTCTGGCATTCTCTATTAAATTTTTCACTGTTATACCACCCACAGGTCATTATGGGTGGCGATCTTAATTTTTCATTAGGCATCTCAGAATCCTGGGGATCGAACGCGGTTCCTGATCCTCTGGCTGATTTCATCATTTCTAGTCTGGAACAGGCAGACCTTATTGACATCCAGATGCCCAAGCTTCTGCCTACATGGAGGAACCGCAGAACTGGTGATGCTGCATTGGCTCGTAGGTTGGATCGTTTTCTCATCAAGTTACCATTACTTCAATCTCTGGACATGGTGAGGCAATGGGTGGGACATTGGGGCATGTCAGACCACTCTCCTGTTTATTTATATTTTGAGATTGGACCAAAGTGGGATCGACCTCCATTTAAATTCAATTCCAGATGGCTACTTGAGCCTAAATACCACAGCCTGGTGGTTTAAGAGTGGCACCATCATCAACAGCATCCAGATCTTAAACCGGCCCGGGTCATTTCTGAAAACCTCAAGCGAATCAAAGGGCTGACCATTAAGTGGACTTGGAAAAAAATAAGAAAAGAGGGTGATGAATTGAAAAGGCTTGATTTGGAGATTGCTAGACTTAATGCTACTGAAATGATTGGGTATAGATCTGGCGATACAAAGGAGCAAGCTACTGCAACAGAATGAGGCAGAATGGAGGCTAAAAAGCAGGGCCATATGGCTCCAGGGTGGTGATGAGAATACAAAATTTTTCCAACAGCATGAAAATGGCCGAAAACATTGCAATATGATTTGGGATCTTACTGACCAACACAGACATGTGGCTAGGACTCAGCCACAACTTCTTGATATGGGCATACAAAATTTCTCTAACATTTACAGAGCTCCACTGCATATTGACCTACCGGAGATCATGCACATCACCAGCTTATTTCATAGATTTATGGACCATGATCAGGAGGAGGGACTTGATGTCCTGGTCACGATGAACGAGCTTGAAGGGGTACTCAAATGGTTCCAAAAGGACAAAAGCCCCGGACCGGACGACTGTCCCATTGAATTTTTCATTCATTTTTTTGAGCTGATTGGCAATGATCTCCTTACAGCCGTGGAAGATAGCCATGTCAAGGGTAGAATATATGATGGATTTAACTCTACCTTTATTTCTCTTATTCCCAAGACTGACCACCCCTCTTCATTTTAGGACTATAGACCCATATCCCTCTGTAACTGCTTATACAAAATCATATCCAAAATCATTGCCAATAGGATCAAACCTATCCTTTCCTCTCAGATTGGCAAGGAACAATTTGCTTTTCTTCACCACCGATAGATCCACGAAGCCATTGGCACTGCACAAGAAGCCCTGCATTCCATTAAAACCAAGAACCTCAAATCCACCATTCTCAAAATTGACCTGGCAAAGGCTTTTGACCAAGTCAATTGGAGCTACCTCCATCTCATTCTCATACAAAATTGGTTTCCCCCCATGTTCATCAATTGGATTATGGGTTGTATTTGTCATGCCTCATTTAGCATCCTTCTTAATGGCACTGCATCAGACTTTTTTCATGCTGGTAGGGGACTGAGACAAGGGTGCCCCATATCACCACTCCTCTTCATTTTAGTTATGGAAGGTCTATCTGTCCTCATTAAAAAGGCCTGAATGGATGGATTGTTGCATGGTATTCGTATAAATGAGATCATTCAACTTTCACATTTATTATTTGTTGATGATGTACTCATTTTTCTGGATGGCTCTGTTCAGGACTCCCTACAATTTGGAAATATTCTTAAATGTTTCAGCAGGGAGACAGGTATGCAACCAAACAATTCAAAATCCATCATCATTATGACTAGATGCTCAGCACATTAAAAAGAAATTGCTTTGACCACATATGCCTTTTCTCATAACAATATTTGGGATGGATTAAATTATTTGGGTTTTTACATCAAGCCAAATGACTATCAAATCAAAGACTAGAACTGGCTCATTGCTAAAGTGGAATGAAGGATCAATATTTGGTACCATCGATGGCTATCCCGAGCGGGCCGTTTGTTATTGATCAAATCTGTCCTTGAAGCTATACCTGTATATTGGATGTCATTGGCATGGATACCTATTGGTGTCACAAAGCGCATTACACAGATTTGCAGAATTTTTTTATGGAGAAATTAGGAAAAGGACAACACCTTTGCATGGATTGCATGGGACCGAATTAGCAGACCCAAACAATGGGGTGGATGGGGTCTAAAGGATCTTTACATATTTTCAACCGCTCTTGCTGCTAAAATGTGCTGGCACCTGATTACTGGCCAAATTCTCTGGAAGGATGTCATTATTGCTAAGTATATTTCCCCCAGATGCACACTTGATTGGGTGAGGGGTAACATTCAGGCCACTCCCAGGGCATCCATTATATGGAAATCAATCACCAAGGATGCTCCACTTATTCAACAAGGACTCGCTTGGAAAATTGGCTCTGGGGAATCGGTCTGGGTGGGAACAAACTCTTGGTTGGAGAGTGGGGTATACTTCAAACTTCCGGACTGGATCATTACACATCTGACCAACAGAGGAATTCGGTACCTTTCACAAATTCAGGACCTAGACCGTACAAATTGGCACACTCAATATTGGCTATCAGCTGATAATCTACACATTCCTCGGGATAGCGCACAAAGCTGGGAAAATTACATCAGATCTTTACAAGCATCGCATATCCGGCTGAATCAACAGGAGGACCAATTGATTTGGGCCATCTCCTCAAGAGGTTTTTACACTCCCAAAATTGGATATTTAACTCTTTGTCTTCACAAAGAACCACAAGAAAAGCTCGGGTGGTAGACAAATATTTGGAAACTCAAGGCCCCACATAAATTCAGATTAATTTTCTGGTGCATCCTTTAGAATTGTATCCCCACTATGGATTATTTTCATAGGCGGGGTTTAATCGGCCCTTCTAGATGCTGCTATTGTCATAACAATGCGGAAGCGACCTCTCATTTATTTCTGGACTGCCCCAGTATTCAACGCATTTGGTTACAGGCTACACAGAATATGTCGGGGTTTCTACGCTGGCGGGGTAATTCTATTATCCACGCTTGGACTCATTGGTGGCAGACGACGGTCAACACTACAAAGCTGCGTAATCTGCCTTTGGTTTTCACCTGGGAGATCTGGATAAATCTGAACAAGTTCACCTTCAATAACCAGCCTGTAATTGAGGATCACATCTGTCAGGAAATATTGGTCTCATACTCTCTTATTCTCGAAGATGAAAAGCATAATATAGTGAAACCTGACAACCTTGAAATTATTGATCAAAACTAGCCGTGGGCCTATTTTGATGGCACGACTACACAAAATGGTTGCGGTGGGGGGGGGGGGGGGGTACTCTACACATCAACGCAATGCATCACTATCAACTTAGAATGGGTCTGGGACCTGGCACCAACAATTTTGCTGAACTGCAATGCTTAAGACTCCTTTTGATCTTTGCCCGTCAACAAAATTGCAATCACCTACAAATTTTTGGGGACTCACTCATTGTGATTAATTGGTTCAACTCTCATGCTCAGTGTCACACTCACACACTCACTGCATTACTGCGAGAAGTACATCTGCTCAAAGCACAATTTGACTCCATCTCTGTCTCTCACATTTACAGGCATCAGAACAAAATGGCAGACTCACTTTCCAAAGAAGCCTCGCAGTTGACTTGGGGCACTTGGCAAATAACTAAACAAATCGGTTCACAGGTGCACAAATTTTTCCACAGGCCTTTCATCGAGGACTATCAGGCAGAACAGGCTGCTGATTTTTGATGCAATTTTTTGGATATGGTTTTTTTGGTAAATACACATATTATCTCATGTCATTTGTAATTATTCACAGCTGAATAGTATTTATTATATGTACATACTCTAGCTTTTACACTTTATTTTGCTTTTTTGGCGCTGATATGGATCAATAAGCTATGCACCGAGCTTATTCTATCTATATGCGCACTGATACTCATGGACTACAACATTATAATGTAACTCTGACTAGTGTATAAAGTCAGCAACATACTTTGAACACACAAGACAGTATACTCAGTAAAATGTCATATGTAATTTTTTGCATTAATGAAAGATTACAAATTTTTCCTTTGTGAAAAATATAACTTGAAAAAAATTGTGTATACACATTTAATTTTGGATTTGGCATGTCTCATATTGTTGGTAGTTGTTGTTAATCACAAGTTCGACTCTCTTCGGGCCTTGTGATTAGGGTTGACAGTTTATCTAGTTTACCATCCACAAAATGTGGGGAAGTACTCAGGGGTTTCTCGTGCTTTCATTCCAAGTATATATGCAGACATAAACACACACATATTTGTTGTTAGCGTAACATTTGAGAGAGAAAACATATAGATAAAAAGTAGGTTCATAATATATGAATATACAATTTGTTTTTTTTTTTCAATGGTAAAAATCTATTATATTCATGAGAATTGAATATACCTATTCTAGTCTTAATGAGGATTGATTTGGCTTTCAAAACCATAAAAAAAAAATTGTCTTAGAAAGGAAAGGCATCTCAACATTTACATCACTTTTACTTTGTTATTCAAAACAAAAATAATGCATGTCCTTGTACATCGTTCACAAAGAAACAATACAGTGGAACAACATTTTTGACAATCCCAATTCAATTGAAAAGATGAGACCTACTAACATTTAAATAAAAGAAAAAAAAAAACATGAATAGGCAGGATAATGTCTAAAATAAATTCCATTGAGTTGACCTCAACACCATCCACAAACTCATAGAAATTGAAGTATCATACTGGAAACAACAAAGCTTCTTTCAATGAATCGTTGGCCTTTTGGCTGAGTTCCATGAGAACATCACTAAAATAAAGCTAATCAAAAGATTACACAGCCTCTTGTAGTTCCTACAACAAAGGATGCAAATGGATTTTATTCAATATGACATTTTTGGAGGCCAATAAATGACCAAATTCGAATTTCCCAACACCTCTAATTTCTTGGCACCTTTCTTTTAGGAATTTGATAGAAGAGTCCAAATGGATATAAATTATGCTCTTTTGTTTGATCCTTTTCCTAGAGCATACCTTATATGAAGGTAATGATTATGCTTCAAAAATAACATAACAAAAACCCCGCATACTGGAGGAGGGCCTTGAATTGTGCCATTAAAATATCCTCACATGATATCAAAATCCAAATCAGACATAATCAACACCCTTGGCCTTCTTTTTCTTTAGATCAATTCCAAATTACTTGGCAAGTTTTATAATCATACCAATAGATACCTCTCGATGGATATAAACATCTTTGAAGATGTTGTAATTATGGGTCCACTATATACCATACACTAAGGAGCAAGGAAAGGCTTCAAACTAGTTACCATATTTATCTTCGAGCCATTAGTTTATGCATTCCTCCAACCTTGGATTCAACTAGCTTGCATTCTACTTGAAATCAAAAGAGATGATCTTAAGGACTTGCACTATGTAAGGGCAAGCAATAAAAATATGTGAGATGGATTCCTCATTTTGCTTACACAAAGAGGATTCGTTGGGACCAACCCAACCCCTTTTTGTGCCAACAAGCCAATTCAAGAGTTTGTTGTTTAGGGAAAGCCATAGGGTAATTTTTCTTTCCAGCAGAAAATGAAGCTTCCACAAGAGGGTTTTTTTTGTTTTGTTTTTGTTTTTTGTTTTTTTGTTTTTTTTTGTTTTTTGTTTTTGTTTGTTTTTAACTAAGATTTTGTAAAGTGTTATACGGTACTTTGTCACACTCCCAGTGTCACAAAGTGTCACACTTTGTGTCACTTATGCCACAAGTGTCGCAAAGTGATGAAAGAGCTTGAGTGGCCGGAGTACAAGCTCTCCATGAGGCGGGCAAATATCACTTTCAATATGCAGTGGGTGGTAAGGATTTCATGATTTTAAAAATGATCCTTTCTATATGGATGGATGCGTCGATGTCATGGATCCATATATTTTTATATGCTTACGTTTAAAGCGTACTTACATCAGAGATGTCAAATGTTTGATTTTCAGGTCCCCTGCTGGTGATTCTCTAAGTCCTTGCCTTTGCTTGTAAAGTACTTCAGCCATCACTTCTCGTTTTGACTTCATGCTTTAGGGGGCATATTTTACACAGTATTTTGTCACACTCCTAGTCTCGTATCTTGAAGTGTTTCACTTTGTGTCGTAGATGCCACATAGTGTCGTAAAGTGATGAAAGTTGTCGCAAATAATGTATTCACCATGAAACATGTAAGAAGTGGAAGAAAATTTGCCTTGAAAGAATTATGGAGAACTTGATAAAATCCCTTATTTGCAAGCCCGACGTGATTTTCATGCTAGTTTCTCATGCTAGTAACCTCTGGCATTACACATGTCTGGCATTGCTAGCATCACTTTTATTAGGCAAATTCGCGTTGGTCCTCTTCAGACAATTTTTCCCAAATGGAGGAGAATCTTCTCTTACTAGAAAGCTCGAGAACAATGATGTGGTTTCAGGTAGTTGAAGATTGGAACGAGACCTCCCATTCCTGGCCTTATATCCTCCTTCCATGGATCTCTCCCTTGAGATGCGGAACTCCTCCCTCATCCTCAACTCCCTCTCCTTTCCTATAAATCAAATGCCCACTATCCACTAAGGGTTAAAGTGAGGTTAGTCATAGATAGCTAGAGAGAGGTTGGACTGTAGCTTAGTTGAGGGTTGGTTTCCATCCTAGTGATGAATTGTGCCCAAATGTTTCCCATTTTCAAAGGAGAAGAGGTGTTTGAAGGTCAAGGCTTGGACTTTGGAATCTCACTTGAAGGAGGCTTCCAACATCAAGGCTTCATTGGTTGTAATGTTCCCTTTGTCATCTACTAAAAATAAAATATATGTTTTCTTTCCATAAATGTGTCAATTATTGTCCATTTATTTTAATGTTCCTTGATTTGTTACATGATTCATATTAGAGTGTGTCATTATTTGTATGTGTTTGTTGTCTCCACTTGATCTTTCTCGCAGACATTCATCTACAGTAGTGAAAAGGATATGAAAAATGGGATAAGTTACTCAAACTTCTTAAGTGAACTGAATGCAAAATTTCAGGTAGCAGCACAGAAAAAGCAGAAACATAATGCAAATTTCTAGGTATCAGTACAACAAAAATAGGATCACAAAGAACATAAACATATTTCAAGGCAACAATTGCAAACAACATCCTCGAATAGTGTGTTTTTTTCTACAGAATCAACTTCAGATTCCTATTTTTGAATTTTATTAATTAGATATATCGAAATCATTTTGGTTAAAACTTTATTTTTTGTAAAGGATTGTATCAAATTAGATATTTTTGAATTATACTCTATATATACATTCTAATTCGAAGTAAGAAGGGTTGAACCTTTGAGAGAGAAAAGAAACATTATTCTACTTTTCTAGAAGTTTTTGAAAATAATAAAATAATTCTAACTTCAGTTTTAACAACAATTGTATTCATGTGAGTTTTTTCTAGTATATTCATTTATGTTTTTCATCATATGTTCAAGATAACATAGGAGTTAAGGTAAGGATAAGTTAAGTATTAACTTCTCTGACAAACCAGTGCAAAGTTACCATCATCACTGAGATTAGCTAATTAAACAGATTGTTTAAATTAGTACCTCTGCATCATTTAATTGTTACCTTCTGCCATCTCTTTAATGTATATGTGACTCTCTGTAGAAATTTCTCTACACACATCTACTATATCTGATAAATTAAGTATTCAACATGAATGTTTAATTATCATATATCTTCTTCTTTCCTCTATCATAATCAATTGAAGGATTATATGCTGTTCGGAGTGAAAATCATCACTTTGAAAATCTTAGAATTTTTTGTATTGTACAAGTGTTGTAATGCCTCACTTGATCCCATAAGGCAAATTTTGATTAGTGTTTAATTAATCTGTAAATGATGACTTATAATTTTGAGTAATATGTACACTTGTGAAATTGTAATTTTATTTTATTTTATACTGGTATGACTTTTATTATTTATTTCATTTCTAATATGTCTTCTCAAATCAAATCTTAGATAAGGTATGGTCTTCCCTCATTTATTTATAAATCAAATATCTATATTTTGTACACCCAATATGTCTTCTCAAATCTACATTTTGGTCTTCTCCCATTTATTTTTGAATAAAATATCTATATATGGTAAGAAAATCAAGGTTAATAAATTAGAAGGATGAGGGGGTAGTCATGAAATTAATGGTAAGTAGTTGAAATGGATGAGAAGAAAATATATAAAAGGGAAGGAGGGCGAGAGGAAGTGGAGGAGATTCTTGGTCTTGTTTGGCATTGGAGGATATTCTTGGTTTTTTTTGGCATTGGAGGAGATTCTTTGTCTTGTTTGGCATTGGAGGAGATCCTTAGTCTCGTTTGGTATTGGAGGGTGTTGATTCCAACTTGGACACACTACAACTGATTGGACTTGGGCTCAGAGGGCTAGGGAGCATGTGGAGGTTCCCTGGGCTAGGAAATCAATCCTAGTTGGCTGGGAGGTAAATCCAGTCGGGTAACGCAACAGGAGAATCTCAACATAAATCCAAGGGCGTCTCAAACAAGCTATTGATACATGTATTATTCGATTATTGATTACTCATATAAATGATTCAAAATGAAATTTCTCACTTAATTATGTTGAAAATGGATTTTAATTGTATGATTTAATAAAATGAATGTTGACCTATAAATATGCTATTTTCCTTATTATTGTGATTAAATTAAATGAATATAGTTCTAGTTGTAGGAACCTAGGTTAGGTCTTCACAAGTGTTAATGGTTTGAATCATTGGTCATCCATTTAAATTAAATATCTCACTTAGATGCTTTGGCATAGTTCTCGAGCCTATAGTTGTCTTCAAAGAGACGAAATGCACCAAGCTCCTACTCTTTGATTTTCATTTATACTTTCACCGTGTTTATTACCATGGGTATTTATCCATGGTTTTCACCCATGGTATCCTTGAGTTTATTGGAACGTTGCCTCATCAGTTCCATCATTAATTTGAATGGAACACCTCTAGACCTCACATCATTTTTAATTCTACTTAGTAGGCGTAGATCTTATAGATTGTCCAATTTGGTCTTCTTTTAATTTCAACCCTTTAATTTTTTGTGCACCTAGAAACACTCAAGTTTTAGACCCCCTGTAGTTTCCCTTAGCACTTATGCTTGACTCATCATGATTGATAGTGGGAACTACAGTCTTAACCCTTTTCATGTATCAAGGGTTGTGCTTCTCTCTGCGCGTTTTTGTGACCCAATGGTTGATGGCCCAATCTGGCCTAGCTCCCAACACCTAACTCATAACACCCTATTATGAGAACCACAAACTTAACGAGTCTCTCAAATTTTGTGTGTGTATTTTCCCTTAACACTTATGCTTGGATCATCATGATTGATAGTGTGGGAACTACAGTCTTAACCATTTTCAGGTATCGAGGGTTGTGCTTCTCTTTGCGCATTGTTGTGGCCCAATGGTCGATGGCCCGATATGGCTTAGCTCCAAACACCTAACTCACAACACCTTGTTACGAGAACCACAAACTTAACGAGTCTCTCAGATATCGGGTGTTGGGGATACCATCTAACACTTTTAAATACAAAGATCTGATATCGACGCCTTTAAGTCTGGTGAGCTCGTGAGTGCTTACCCTTAGCACTCAGAACATAAAATATGGGAAAAAAAGCTTCAAAGGATCAATAAAATCTCTCAGATCCTTCAATTTTTGAGGAAACTGTCAACATAGAGCCAAAATGGGCTAGTTTTGCAAAAATACCATGTTTTAGTTTTTCTAGATCTATCTTCATTTGCTCAAAAATCACATTGGAAGTTTTTTGCCCAAAACCTGCTACTACTAATTTGGATCATCATTTTTATTTTTTATTTTTTTTGAAGACTAATCCTAATCTTTCCATTTTTTCTCCTCCCATCCCACCCATAGGTTTCGAACCGGTGACCTTGTAGACGAAGTGCCTTAAGAGTGCACCCCATCACCAACTGCTCTACACCACATGGGAAATTTGGAACATCATCTTTGATTAAGTGCTAGAGGCTCATACATGTGACCTGGTTGAGTTTTTAGCAACACACATCCATATTGGAGATCCTAGTAACAAAACCCATATGCCCAATTTTATTTTAGAAATATGTTGATATATCGATCATGGAGGTGGCTGTCGAAATTAACTTCAAACTAGTAAAATGTCAATAGTGAAATCAAAGTATAATCCTAATTAATTCATCAAAAATAAAGGAAATATATGATAATTAATGACTTGAGCATTAGAGATGTATCATGGTGATTTTACAGAAATTGTGGAAAATGGGGTAATCAATGGGTGAAGGAATCACAAAAATGGTCAAATGGATGACTCTAGATGATGGTAAAATGGTGACAGATTAATGACTTAAAATCTCCCCCACATTGAGACCTTTGCATGTCCTCATGCAAATTAATTAAGGAAACTAAGAAAATTGATTCATTAGCAACATATTTGCTCCAAAATGTATATCCTCCTTTGTTTGGCAACGAGTTAGCTTTATTATGCCATTTCTTAGAAAAATTGAGCAAATATTTATTCTATGATCTGAAATGACTGTATTAGTTTTGCTGTGCTAAGTGTCTTTTCAGTTTATAAACATGTGCATACTTGTCTCATTAGTTTGCTTAAGGATTGAGGATTTTAACCATGAATTAGAGATGATTTTAGGTGAATTAGAAGCATAAAACAAGCTTAAATAACACTGAACAACAGTGTAAAACAAATAAATAAGTCACCACATATAATTTACACAGTAATCATGATGAAGCAGTTCACCCCTCCTGGGCTACATCTACTGGTCCAGCTCCTAATGGCATGTCCATCTTTCATTATGCTCAAAATTTTGAAAATACATGTAGTTACAGTGCTCCAATGGTTGTTTTCTTTGCACCAATGGCTTCAGAATGCTCCAATTAGTAAAAAATGACTCTTCATTCACTCAGAATGGGCGAAAATTGAATCTCCTACTCTTTTTCCCAATTACACCTAGAAAAACTCCACTAAAAGTGGAGGACCCCAAACCACGGATTCCAAACCGCAACTGTCGGTGGAACTCGGGCATAAACTCTGGTTGGAATTCAGTTTGAAGGGTTGTTAACATTAACTGCGTAGAGGATATAGCAGTTACCGTTGAATGTGATAAGTTTAACATGAAAATTGCGGAGACTACAGATGAAGCACTGTCGGAGGTTGTAACATTTGTTTTGCTGCTGTGTGACCACCATCACGGGGACCACTGGCGGGTTGGGATCGGCGGTGGTCCCCAACCCCCAAAATGTATTGCAACCAAACTTAAATATAAGCCGTGACATATGAATGCTAAGAACTATGTGTAGCTCAAGCAGTGGAGACCTGCGTATGCCCTGCCGGTGGTCCAGCGTTTGATTCCCGCAAACCCTTAATAATTTTGATATGCCATTTCGGGGACATGTGGTGGCCTCAGGGCTGGCCACATGTCACCCTCTTATTGGCCCAAAAAACATAAACGTATAACCATGCGACCAATAAAGAAGCGACACTTGTCATCCAGGGGTTGGTTCTAAGGAAAGGAATATTCCTCAGAGTATTCCCTTTTGCTGACTGTGCATCCCAGTGAACCTTGGTCAAACTGTCACAAAATTTACCTGTTTGGTATTTCGATCAGAATGCGATATCTCCCTCACACGACATCATTTTTTCGAACTGTTAGTGGCACCAGAATTAGGAAGACAAGATCTACGCAACCATCCTAGTTTCAACCCAATCCTACAACTTTTAATTTTGAGAAAAAATTATGAACTCCTGATCACTCCTCCCCATTGGGAAGATTTTGGACCCCAAAAGACTTGATTACTTGTTCATTAGATGAGGGTACAACTCCCTCACCTTTCCAACCTCCATCCACTTTGCCTTGCTTGATTTAGTGCCTTTGAGCCCAACTCGAAGGCAGTCAACACTTCCCCTCTTGGATGCCCTTGTCCTCCTGTCAAAAAATGTATCTTCTTTGAGCTCATCCAAAAATTCTGGCGAGAATCTTCAATAGAAGGTAGCTGAACATCACTTCCTTGATAATAGATCAAAGGTGGTTCATACAAACGTAAGTTTTCAACATTAACAACTGAATACATTTGCATATAAGAAGGCAAGTCAAATTGGAATGCATTGTTACCAACTTGCTTTATGATCTTGAATGGACCATAGTGAATGGGCTTGAGCTTTTTACCTTCCCCTTGCATCCTTTCTTTGCTAATGTGAACCCATACCTCATATCCCTCTTAAAACTTGTGATAAACTCTATGTTTGTCATGCCTCTCTTTGTATTTGCTTTGACTTTTCTCAAGATGTTCTTGAACTTGTTGATGTATAATATGAATTTTCTCAATGAAATTTCGAGCCTTGTCAATATCACTATGGCCATCTATTGTAACATCCTTTCCAAAGATGAAGTCTAATGGCGATTTTGGAAAAAACCCAAAGCATACTTCAAAAGGTGATGTTTGAGTTGAAGAGTGCTTTGCCCGGTTGTAAGTGTGATGAATGTAATGTAGTTGCTCATCCCACAACTTAGGATGTTTGCTGCAATATCCTCTCAATACATGCACAATGGTTCTGTTCACGACCTCGGTTTGTCCATCTGTTTGTGGATGGAAAGCAATACTCTTTTTCAACTTTGTGTCCATCATTCTCCACAGATTGGACCAAAAATTCCAAATGAACCTGGAATCCCTGTCACTAACAATAGAAGTTGGCAATCCAAAATGAACCCAAACATGTTGAAAATAAAGTTTAGTAGTTTGTTCAGCAGTAATGGTTTTCTTACATGGAAGAAGTATACACATTTTACTGAATCTATCCACAACTACATAAAGATATTCATGTTGTTTTCTTGCATAGGTAGACCTCCAACAAAGTCCATGGAGATACTCTCCCATGGCCTTGATGGTACCTGTAGTGGCGTGTACAACCCAATATTCCTAATGCTAGGCTTACTTGTTGGACACATAGAACAACATCTTATAAAACGTGACACACTATCTATCATGTGAGGCCAATAACAATATCTCTGTAGATGCACCATTGTTTTTCTTACCCCAAAGTGTCCAACAATAAGAGATGAATGAGATTCTATCATGACACTTAGCCTCTCTCCTTGTGGTATACACAAATTGCTCAAATGAAACAACAAATTTCTATGCATGTGATAATATTTTTCTTCAACTTGATTCCCTTCACTCGAACTAGCATACACATCTTGAAAATCAATGTCATGTGCATATTGTTTTATGTAACTCTCATGTACAACAGAATCATTTTTGAGTAAAGTAGATGCACTAATAATTGGTCTTGAAAGCATATCAAAAACTTTATTGAAAATAAATTTTTGGTACCTTATAACCAAGTGAAACTGTTGAATAAATCCCATCCACCTGAATTGTCTTGATTGCTGCAATTTTGTTTGTGACTTCAAGTATTGTAATGGTTGGTGATCAGTATGCACAATAGTCTCTTTACCCATCAAGTAGTGTTTCCACTTCTTGACACTTTGTACCAACACATATAGTTCTTTGTCATATGTAGGATAATTAACATCAACACCATTAAATGTCTCAGAATGAAAAGCGATAGGCTTAACATGCTGCAAAAGAACTGCGCCGATGGCATAATCACTAGCATCAATTTGTATCTCGAACGACTGTCTCAAATTTGGTAATGCAAGAACTAGAGCTGAACTGATCTTGTACTTTAAAGATTTGAAAGCTTGCTGCTGTTTGCCTCCCCATTGGAAGCCTTTCTTCACGCTTGTCACTGCATGCATAGGAGCTGTGATGGAAGAAAAGTTAGTAATAAACTTTCTCAAATATTGAGCTGCACCTAAGAAACTTCTTACCTCGGTTACTATTTTGGGTGTGGGCCAATTCACAATGGCTTCCAATTTAGAAGGATCAATTTTCAACTCTCCTCCTCCTACAATATGTCCCAAATAGACCAAAGAAGTCTTTCCAAACTCACACTTTGACATCTTAAGAAACAATTTCTCTTTCTTCAAATATTGGGACATCATATTCCAGACAAAAGAGTATGTTCTTTCTTGTCATTAATAACATGTCATCTACATACAATCATAAAGTCATTTACGAATGACGAAATACCATCCATAACATGTATGAAAGTTGCTTCGCATTAAATAAACCAAATTTGGCATAACCAACTGCTTAAAGAGTCCTTGTTGTTTTGAATGCGTCGTAGCATATCACTTTCGCAATTTCACTGCTGGGACATTGATTTCATAAATTCAACTTTAATAGTGAAAAATTTTCTTCTTTTCATCTTGACCATGTAAATCATCATTTTAACAAGAACATTTTATCGTAATCTTGATCAAAGTTTTGTAACCATACAGCGCGTCGTTTCTAAAATCTTTCACAAGACTATGAAGAACCATGAAGTAGTGCTTGGCCTTATGATTCCTTTGTCCAACATCTCTTTGATTTTCCTTTTTATTTCAGCATTCTCCATCATCTACATGTGATACATACCGATGTTTGGAAGAGGACAATCTTGCTGCAATTGAATATCATGTTGAATTTCTCTTTTTGGAGGAAATCCTGTAGGCTCCTGAAACATCTCATGATGGGAATTAACTACATCATATAAATCTGATTTCAACTCAGGATCACATCCCTCAAATGATTCATGATTAACATCAGCTTTAGGCTTAATCATAAGAAGAACAAAACTCTTACTTGAATTTACTAGCCTCTTTACTTGTCCAACATTTACCATAGCAATATTTGTCTTCTTGTGATGTGCTCTTACAATGAACTCCTTGCCATATTTGAATAAATGATACTTGTTCTCATGCGATAGAATATCGCTTTCCTGTCATACAAGTAAGGTCTCCCCAACACAATACCTATTATGTCAAGCGGAACCACATCTAATTCAACTGTGTCAACAAAATTTGCAGTGATTGCAAACCGCAATATGCATTTCTTTGAAACTTGTAAATTTGCATCCTTACAAATCCAACCTAATGGATATGGTTTTTGATGTGGTGTGGCCTCAAGGTTAAGTTTCTTGACCAAGTCTTCAGAGATTAATTTTGCTTGTGACCCATTTTTAAACAATGTGTCAATCTTGGTATGTTTGGATATGACCCTCACATGAAACAGTTCTATTCTTTCTTCTTCATTTGGAGTATGTATGTGACAGTTTGATGTACCGGTACTGGGTTTAGTTTAAATTTATTTTCCCTTCATGTTCTTCAATCCCATGGCTGTACTTTTATATTCATCACCTGAATCATCTCCTACATCATGTTGAGTTGTAGCAGTAGTTTTCTATTTCCCTTTGTTATTGGGTTTCTTTGGCCTCATTTTAGGATGTAATTTCCAACAATGAGTTTCATCATGGCCTTCTTTTGAACAATGTTTAAAAACTGCTTTTTCTCCCTCTTTCTTAATAGATGCATTCTTTTTTCTTTTACCTTTTGAGGTATTCTCTTTTTTTTTACCCTTAAAAGGTTTCTTCCTACCCTCTTCAGAAATGTTCTTCCCTCTAGCTTCTAGATGTGTGGCCTGAAAAAATACTTCATCTAGACTGGTGGGGTTAAAGATGAGAATAGTATGTTTTAGGTAGCTTTGTAAGCCTCCTATGTACTTGAGCAAAGTATCTTGGCTCTGCAAATCTACCCCTAATAAGAGAGCTCTTCTCCTAAATTCTTGGGTTTATTCTTGCACATTTTGTCCCTTCAATTGCCTAAAGTTTTTCCAGTTCATTATGGCTTTCTGCATATGAGCTAATGGATAAAATTTTTGTTTTATAACATTAATGAAATCTGACCATGATAGAATAATCTTACCATGTTTCTTTATTTCCTCCTTTGTCTTGGCTTCCCACCAAACAAGTGATGCACCTTCCATTCTCAATGAAGCTGATTGGATTTTGGTATCATCATATTGAAGGTTCTGGATTCTCAAATAGACCTCCAATTACCTAATCCAATTATCAAGCTTTTCTGCATTGAATTCACCATTAATGGCATTGGCAATTCAAACTTAACATCAAGTTTTAAAAAAGGACTTTTACCAGTGTTCTTTGACTTGTGTGGCTGATGTACTGAAGTGGAAGTAGAGGATGATGATGATGAGGGTGAGGATGATGGCTCTCCATTGCCTCCATTTCCCTTCTTTGACTTATCTTCATCATTGTGACCTCCTGAAGATCCTTGTCCTTCCTTGTGAATTTTGGATCCTTCTCCTTCTAGTCTCTCATTCCTTTCTTGATAAAGGATTCTAACCATCTCAGTCATGTCAAGGAATGCTTTCATGAACACTCTTTCTTCCTCTTTGGGATCAACTTCTTCATGGAGTTATCCTTCCTCATGAGGCATGCTTAATGTAGCTTCTTCTTCCTTAGGAGGTGAATTAGGTGGCGAAGATTGTGGCAACCTTGCTCTCCTTTGCTTTGGCTCTTCTTGAGACCCTTCTGCTTCCACCAATTTTCCTTCTCCTCTCTTGAGCTTGAGCCTAGTGAGCATCTAAAAACTTGCAAACAATTAAACAATTATTTGCACTAAACCACACCAGAGAATAAACTCTAGCTCTGATACCAATCTGATCTGAAATGATTGTATTAGTTTTTCTGTGCTAAGTGTCTTTTCAGTATATAAACATGTGCATACTTTTCTCATTAGTTTTCATAAAAAGGTTTGAGGATTTTAACCATGAGTTAGAGATGATTTTAGGTGAATTAGAAGCATAAAACAAGCTTAAATAACACTGAAAAACAATGTAAAAAAGAGAAATAAGTCACCACATATAATTTACAGAGTAGTCATAATGAAGCAGTTCACCCTTCCTAGGCTACATCTGCTAGTCCAGCTCCCAATGGCATGTCCATCTTTCATTATGCTCAAAATTTTGCAAATACATGTAGTTACATTGCTCCAATGGCCGTTTTATCTACACCAATGTCTCCATAATGCTCCAATTAGTCAAAAATGACTCATCATTCACTTATAATGGGCGAAAATTGAGTCTCCCACTCTTTTGCCCAGTTACACCTAGAAAAAATCCACTAAAAGTGGAGGACTCCACTTATCTGGAGCTAAAATAGTGAATACCGCCACTTTGGGCGTGCCCGCCAAACCGTCCTCCTAAAAAACCGCAACATTTAAAGCTAGTGGTTGGGGTGGCCACATGCCAACCCCAAACCATGGATTCCAAACCGCAACTGTCGACGAAACTCGAGCATAAACTCCGGTTTGAAGGGTTGTTAACATTAACTGCACAAAGGATATAGTGGTTACCGTTGCATGTGATAAGTTTAACACAAAAATTATGGAGAATGCGGGTTGAAGGACTGTCAGAGGTTGTAACATTTGTTTTGCTGCCATGTGACCACCATCACGGGGACCGTTGGCAGGTTGGGACCGCCGATGGTCCCCAACCCCCAAACTGTATTGCAACCAAACTTAAATATAAGCCGCGATAGATGAATGTTAAGAACTTGTTGACGGGAAAATCTGTCCGGCCAACAGCAGGGGATCTCTTCGATAAAAATTCCCAACTAGACTCTAAACCGTTTGGAATAGGGATCCCGTCCGGGATGTGGGTCCGGCTATCGCTTAATTATCCTTTCCTTGGGTCTCAGTAGGACTATATAAACTTGCAGACACATGATTATTCAGATGATACAAGACACATGACTGTTGAATTAAATGAACATACAACACTATGCGTAGTAAGCTGAATTATAAAGCATGGGGCAATGTTGTCAACAACATATCATTAGGGTCATGCTTGTACGCTGTTATAACCACAAAAGAAACAATTCTTTGTGGCAGAATACCCTTCACTTCCTTAAATGGTTTTGGTAATAATATAAATGTTAGTAAACAAAGTTATTAACATTCGTGAGAAAGAGAAATAAACTTAACACCATTAACACATGTTTAGAAAACTATAATGCATAAATGATGTAATTGGAGACATAGTTTCATTAATCAAAAGATGTTAGAAACTGAAAACATAATACTTATAGTGTTCACACATCGACCAACATCAGATCCAAAAATGGAGTTAGCACATGCTTGTATTCATACTAAAAAATGTGTAGTCCTTCTATACAATGCTCTATATCTCTTTGAGTCCCAAAAAAAAGTCCCTTTCCAATTTCCCGAAGGAAGTATTTATAGAACGAAACTTGCCCCTTGGGCTTCCCTGACTTTTCGCCTTCCCGACCGTTGCGCTGCCCTGCGACTTAGTAGATTTTGTGACCTGTGACCTCAGCCTCTGTTGCGACTTGCGACCTCACTGGATTTTGCGACCTGCGACCTCGAGCAATCTGCGACCTGCGACCTCACTAGATTTTGCGACCTGTGACCTTGAGCAAATATGCGACTTGAGACCTTCTTTTGGTGATCTCTAGATTTCATAGCAAGATTCCTTATCCTACATCCCTTGCTTTGAAAAAGGGCCCTCTTGCTTGTTGGGAAAAACTCCGACTCCTCATGCAAACCAAAATATTCCACCTGCAGTCACATAGCTTAGGTTACATGTCTTCATTGATCGAATAATTATGTTAGGGGCGTATTTAATTAATTGCGCAAGTGAAAATGATAACTTTAGACCCTTGTGTGGTCAAGTGTTGTGCCACTATGTCATCAGAGAGAATGACTTAGGTAAGCTTTCCCTGTGTCCTTCTCAATCACTGTAATGCAGATTGGTATAGCTATGGACCAAGTGCGGAAATGTTCTGCAACTTGGCGACCTGGTCTCATAGTCGCATCGTTGTGGGGGTCGCATTTTGAATGATTCTGCATGTTCTGCGACCTGGCGACCTGGTCGCATAGTCGCACCGTCATGGGGGTCGCATTTGAATGATTCTGCATGTTCTGTGACCTGGCGACCTGGTCGCATAGTCGCACGACCGTGGGGGTCGCATTTTGGATAACACTGCACGTTCTGCGATCTTGTGACCTGCCCCGTTATGCAATTTCTTGGTGTACAAGTTGCACCTTTCGCCACCATGCAGAAAGCACGACGTAATCAACTCAGTCAGAAATCGATGGTGAGAAACCCCGCGGCTTCGGTCAAGTCGCATTCCGCGAGTCCTGAGGAAACAGTTATGGCTACGCTACCTAGGATAAGCTGTGACTTGCGAAGGTCGCATGACCATCCTTCAGAGGGGTCGCATCCTTCGCTCACCTCCTCTAGTTCCTGAAAATGTGATTTGGCGACCCATAAGTCACATGAATTATGAATGTTATCTCATCGTTGATGCAACTCGATAAGAGATTTCGGCTTTCCTTTATCCGGGAATGAATTCCTGTTGCTAGGCCGATTTAAAGATGGAGCAGATCTGCGTATTAGTGCTTCCAATCATTCTGCGCTCCGATCCATCCTGGTGTGGGTAGTTTCCTTGTCTGCGGCGAGGTCATTACTAAACCTGTGGCTTGCAAAAGTCGCTTTTCTTTGAGGAGCGCGACTTCAAAGCACAGTCGTTCATTCATGTTGTGGCCTTGCCGTTTTCATGCATCTTCCAGGCCTTTGGTTGCTTCTCGCGCTACCCTTGGTTTTTGGGCGTACTCCAACTCAACAGGGTATGGTTGAATTTTATCTACACGAGAATAATTGAATTTAGTTCAACCCGCGTAGCTTTGAGTTTGGAGAACGACCATTATCGACTTCTCATAACTTAACCCAAAAACCGGACATTCCTCGGGTGTACCAAACGCAATGTTCGACATTTGAAGCTTGCTCTCCTCATATAAACAAACCTTGGGTTGGCAACATAATGCTCATGCTCATGCTGGGTCGAACATATCCTTTCAAATTTGGTAGAGAACCAAAGTCCATGCCGTGGGCTACTTCATGCTAAATTTTCTTGCATCTTTCATGGTTCCAACTTAGCATTATAATAGCAAGTATAATGGAAACAACAAAAAGGGGGACCACCCTTCATGCGGGACTTTAAAGAGCACAAGTGAGACATCTATGCTTTCCACGCGTAATTACCATCATCAAATATGTAGCAAGAAAATCCATCATGTCCTCCTGCGAATGAAGATGAGCCACAATATATTTTTTTACCAATGGTGGAGCTATACTCAAATATGCGTTCTGCTAACTTCCTTGCAGATTTAGCAATGGGATCAACAAATCGTAACACTCCGTAATTAGCCAAACATATGGGGTGCTGATAGGAGATTAAGCTTTAATCACGAAGTCGAAAGTATTGCTCATGCTGTTGGCAAGCTTTCCATCATGCCTTCGGGCAGCTTTATAATAGTCTTCGCATCACTTCTAAACAAATTGATAGAGCGATTTTTCGTCATATAGATCCTTAGACTTATTAGGATCCTGCTGAATGCCATGAAAGTGGAAATTTGAGATGACGAAGGTCGCATTCAAGATTCCGCCATAGCTACCGTATCGCAACTGATATACGCTGCTGATAAGCCACTACTTGTTTCAATAAATACATAGCCATATGAATTAGGTAACCACCTTTCTTTAGGAATGAAGCTGCACATCCGGGAGGACGTGGTTTAATCGTGATTGAAAATTCCTTTAACTACCGTGCTCTCGTTATTTGAGTTCCAACTTCTTTATCCCAGTATGATGGTAATATTGTTTGGTCTATCATCTGTGGGGTGAACCTGCATGCAACATTATAATATCAATTAGTTCAAGTTCCCCTTTAGAGAACGATGCCCCAAAATAATTAACATCATATTATGAGCTTGGTGAAGTACCCAAACCGAGTGCCTAAAAAATCCATGGTGAAAGAGCTTTTAATGTAAATACACAAAAAAAGTTTCCATTCGAATGTATGCATGGCGATCCCTTCACACATGGTGCGGCTGCGGTAAGAGTATCTTGTCATGACGGTGAGAAGGATCATGAGGGGCTTGGGACAGGTTACGAGGATGTCATTGTCTACAGGCCATGTTAAAACCCTAATGGCTAAGCGAGTAGAGGAGGGACCCGGAATTTTAAATATACCCAAAATTTTGGGTGCTGTTATAGTGGCTACAACAGAACTACAAGTAGCTCGGGCGGTGGAGACTTGTGCATGCCCTGCCAGTGGTCCAAGGTTCGATTCCTTCGGACCCTCAATAATTTTGATATGCCACTTCGGGGACATGTGGCGACCTCAGGGCTGGCCACGTGTCACCCTCTGATTGGTCCAAAAAACATAAACGTACAACCATTCGACCAATAAAGAAGTGACACTTGTCATCCTGGGGTTGGCTATGAGGAAAGGAATATTCCTCAAAATATTTCTTTTTTGCTGATTGTGCATCCCGTTCAACTCTCGTCAAACTGTCGCAAAATTTACGTATTTGGCATTTCGATCAGAACACGATATCTCCCTCATACGACATCGTTTTTTTCGAACCGTTCGCGGCGCCAGAATTAGGAAGATGAGATCCACACAACCATCCTGGTTTCAATCCAGTCCTATAACTTTGAATTTTGAGCAAAATTTATGAACTCCTGATCATTCTAAGAGGAAAATTTTGTATTATTTTTGTGTAACTGGAATGTGTTGTCCCCTTAAGACATTATATTAATTCTCGACACATGTAATCCAAGAGAATGAGAATGTTAAAACTTTGTTTCTACCTTTTTAGTCTTTCAAATAAAATGACTTTGTTTACTATGAATGCTTGAACATTCTTAAAGCATTGAACATGACCTGATCTATATAAGCTTCAAGAAATGGAGTATTTTCTACACTTCAATCCTTAAACCAAATAAAATAGATGCCTCCATATGTGTGGACAATAAGTTGTGTCAAGTAAACAACACTAAGCTAGGAACTAGCTTCCCAATTGCATGAAGTATAAAAATGCATCAACAACCTCAAAATGCAAAGAAACTTCAAGCTATCATGAAAGTTCCCACACGTGATAGTAAAAAGTCCATCCAGGAACTCAAATAAGAATTTAAAAGAATAAATGCCAAATCATGTTTTTCAAACTGATCTTCAAAGTTTTTCCTTTGACCATTTGCTTATATTGCTTAAATGTACTCATTTATGATTGAAATATCAAGACATGTTTTTTTTTTTTACCTCATTTCCAACAAAGCTTGAGAGGCTAAGTAAATTGTGTGTGGTAATCAAAAGTGTGAACATAGTAGGGTGATAGATTGATTAGAAAATTGAGTTTTCACTCTTTCGCCTTGCTTTAAAACATATACAAACTCTTTATATTGTACATTTACATATGCATACTTATATACGAATTTTTTTGAATGGAAAAAATATATACTTTGTTTTATATCAAGGGGAAAAAATGGTTGAGAAAACTTTTCAATTCAACAATCAACAATTAACAGAATTGCCATAGTCTCCTGATAAATTTAGAGGATGTTTGTTGTTGAAAACACGTTGGAATAATGTATTGATTGTTGTCTTATTGAAATGGATTATATTAGTATTATATGCTAAAGTAGACGTGTTTCAATCCTTGCTTGAACAACCAACAATTTTTTTAATAAATATTGTCACAAAATGTTGGCTAGAAATTAAGGGACAAATTTATTGTAGGTGTTGAATGAATTCTGCATACTCCTCTTCATAGTGAGGATCTTAACATTTGAGGAACAACATATATCTGCAAGTGTAGAAATGCATTTATCCTCAAGAATCTCAAACCATTCTAATGCCTCATCCTTAAAGGTAAATGCAAAAACCATAATGCTCACATCCTCATGAACAACATGAAAACTCTTTCTTAACTCTAACAAATGATGCAATATCCCATCGCGGGAAAAATGATACAATATCCCATGAAATGGTCCGATGATATCAAGACAATATAAATTATAGCCCTCATTTGAGAATTAGAATATGCTTGAGAAATCAAATGGACTACAATATTCGACCGCTCATTCATTTTCTAACCATGCCATACCTTCTGTCTTCAAAATAATGAGCTAATCTAAATCTGTGATGCAAAGAGGAAGGCAAGGATGAAAAATTTCTAATCTTGGAACCAATTCATTCTCAACACATAGTTGTGAAAAATACGAATATTCTTGATAAAAAAAACTAGCTCTATTTGTTGTCTGAAATCTCCATTACATATATGGTTGGAAATCATTATGATTTCTTTTTCTTTTTAATCATGTCTTAACAAAACTTGGTCCTCAAGAGTTGTTGCTTGATTGCTTTCTTCTTCATGGGCTTGATATTTCATGGACTTATGGATTGTTTCTTGCTCTTGAAGGCAAACATGAGAATATACTTGATCTTTCTCAGGATCTTGAGTTGCCCTTTTTCTTTAGGTAGGAGTGTCGTGAATCTCCTTTTTAATTTTGATTTTTTTTACACTTTTACTGATACACTGGCAATAGTCTATTGTACACTCCTTAGATTCACACTAGAGAAAACAAAGAATGGAATGTATGATGATGTGGAAAAATGGAAATAAGATGTTTGAAGATGGAGGGTGAAACATAATGAAGATGTGATCAAGTGAAATCATGACAAAGAATACATGATAGGAATTGTATACTTTCAGTGGTAGATCATCATAATATCCTAAAATTTTAACAAATTAAAAAGTTTTATAAGTGATTGTACTTGAATTTTTACCTTTGATTAGTACTGTTGGCTGAAGTAGAAACAATGGAGAAGAGAACATGATATAAATGAGCTCAATTTGAGTAGTTTTGCATGAACTAGAGCTTTGAATACCTTATTTCATGTTATCTAATGTTCCAAAAAAATATACACCACGAACTCGTTCTAAAGCCAAATTGAATGCTTCAAAAGGGAAATATTAAATTTTTACCTATTTTACCATAACATACCTTTGGAGTTTAATTCTAACAACGAAAAAAAGTAGTTGTGCAAAAACATCAAATTCTAACTTTATTTGTGCACAATGGTAAAAAAGTAAAAATCTACCTTAAAAACTTGCTCAAATATTCTTCAATAATTTAATTTAATTTAATTTAATTTATTTATTTATTATTTTTTTAAATATGTCCCTTATCTTACTCAAGTTATCACATTCTCTTCAAAACCCATATCTCATAAATTTTTTTTTATTTTTTTTTAATTTTTAATTTTTATTTATTTATTTTATTTTTATTTTTATTTATTTATTTATTTATTTTTTAAAATTTTAAATTTATTTCAACTCCATTTGCTTGCAAGCGGGCTGCTACAGACATGCAACATAATACTACAATAATTTTCCATAGCTATAGAGCATAATTGTTCTAGATCTTCATAAAACAAAGTAAGATATAATTTTATGCAACTGTCCTCTTTAAAATTTGCTTGAACCCTAATGCTAATGCACAAATCAAGTTCTTAAAATATTGAAATGCTTGAAATTCTATTGTTCCCATTTACCTCTATGTTGTCACAATGATATGAAATTAATGAGGAGAATATGAGTACCAAGTGGTTGGATGTAAAGATTATGTTGAAGACTTTTTAAAGGAGATATATGTGTTTGCATCTGGAACCATAGAAGGATACTAATAATTCAATGCTCACAGTCCCCCCACACTGAGGATGATGCATGATACTTTGGAAAATCAAATCTGATTACTTTCTTCCATTGATACTTAACATAATGTTGAAGGTTTAGGGTGTTACTTAAAGTTTCTCTATGAAGTGTTGGACTAGTGCTTGAATATTATT
Organism: Pinus albicaulis; assembly: GCA_034641835.2. Classification (NCBI taxonomy): domain Eukaryota; kingdom Viridiplantae; phylum Streptophyta; class Pinopsida; order Pinales; family Pinaceae; genus Pinus; species Pinus albicaulis. The sequence goes on from CM076575.1 coordinate 1,957,352,939, forward strand.
GACTTTAGAGTCTCTTGAATCTTCTAAACTGATGTAGAATCTGACTTTAATGGCTTAAAACAAAGATACACTTGAATATTTCTCGATTTTTGGATTAAACAAATCATTGAAAGGTTTAACTTCTATAGGTGAAGACTATTGGTGTAGAAAATTGAACTAGAACTAGCTTTGTTTAATCTAGGACTACTATTATCACAACTTTAGAAGCTACATCACTCATGCTAGAGTTGATGGAAGAATTGTAAATTAGACTTTATTGCTGTACTTCTAATTTTGAAGAATTTAAAAAAACTTTTGCATGCTACTACAAAATATTGAACTGTTGCTACAATAATATGAAAAGGATGCAATCCAATGTTGATTCCATTAAACCGTATAATCTTCACATATAAACTTGACTGGTACAATTCAATGTATGTGAATGGATTTAGTTGAAGTTGAACGTAGAAAGAATTTAATGGATTATCAATCACTGATGAAAATCATTAACGGATGCAAGACAAATTACAAAGAATGTAAATGATCTTGACAAGTTGAAGTCAATTCACCTACAAGATCTGGAAATGAATAAACATTGTTATATTTCCATTGTTTTCAGCAAGGAGGCTTGCCATTGTTGTATGCAAGCTCTAAGGCACTCAAAAGAATATTTGATCTTTCTCCTAGATAAGGTGTTGAAATTAATGAGACAAGATCTATTCAAAGGTGGGCCTTGAGGAATCTTGCGTCAACCAAATCGGGCATAGAATAAAAAAGATTTTGTATATCCATAATAAAATATTGGAACCAACATGAACTTACATAATTTATTGTGAACTTTGCTCGACATTTTCCTGGTTTTCAAGCAAGGTTCGTGTCCAATTACATAAATAAATTGGTTTTCACGACATGACTTAATTTTTTCTTTACTATTATATAAATTATTCGTTACAATATCCTACCCTAATTGAATAAAGGAAGCCTTTTCTCAAGTGCAGGGGTATTTCCAATGAAGCCATGTTCATAACAAAAGAAAAAATATGCTCATATTCAAGTATGAAAGATGTGCTTTGATATATACTAGAACATGAGAGATAAATTTCTTTGATTGAGATGTTGTCAAAAAATTGTTGAAGAAGAGCATGGTGCTTTAGCCTGATGCTTATCTAGAACCAAAGTTTGATATAACTATCACACCCTGAGTTCACTTGCTCATCTAGATCACTCTGTATGTGCTCTTATGCCATGCCATTCAGATATTCTATTATGGGATAGCCAATCTCTTGGATGCATAAAGGATCTATGTCTGGTATCTCTTGTGGAGCTTCTCGATCTTATGGAAGCACTGGAAGGAGTACTTCGAGGGTTCGAGTCCCCCAGAACGCAAGAATATGAGGTTGGATGCCTCTTCTTAGTGCCCAACCTTCATTTGGCCATGCTTCAAAGAATATTATTTCTCCTTGTAGGCATTGATCGGGTGGTTAGTCTCTAACTCCTTGAAGGGGCTAGGAGTTTTCTGTGGATTATAATATGTGGGGTGACGATTCCCGACCTCCTCCATCATCATGTTGGCCTCCTCTTGAGGATGAGGATGCGAAGACCATGGTCATTTCTCTTTAATTCTTAACTAGCTAGCACATGCAACAAAGACCTTATTCTTCTTCCAAATCTGGCTCTACCAGTGGTGGTGGTGGTGTTGTGAGAGGCGAGATTTGTGTTTATGTTGGTTGAAGAAATTGATTTCACCACGTTTGGAGAGGGATTATTGATAAATGGGGAGTAGGAAGTAGTAGATGGAGTGGTTTGCAAACCATACCATGCACCCCCACACTCGAATTTTTCTCCGCTGCAGGATATCAGAAAATTCTTTAATATTTGGGCAAGAGTGGAATTTTTTTATTTACTTATTATGAGAAAGATAACATTGATTAATTAATCAAATAAGTTCTTTATTATGTGGGAAAGTGTTTATCTTGCACCCACCTAATTCAACCCCGTTACTTTTTGGTACTCATTCCTCTACAACATTCAGCTGCATTTTTTCGACAATGTAAATGATGAGTGAGACTTGGTGGCACTCTGAAATTTCAGAAAAGTAGGATAAGCAAGATGTCTGAATTTTTTTTAATAAAGGACGATTAATTTCAAGAAATAAAATAGATATTAAATTGGTGAATGAGACTTTTATTTATTTATCGAGTAATGATTTATTTCTGCGCAATATTTTTTTTGCTAAAATTTATAAAGATGTACATATTTATTTCTTTTGTATTTAAATTTATGATCTTTTATGAAAAAATATATATTCTTAATGACATAGTATAATTTATAGACGAAATAGCATTTTTCACCAGAATCCGATGATATGATTTCAAACAAGATTGTGATTTTTTGTTATTTAAAATATATTTTTTGAATGCATAAATGGATTCAATAGCATTGAAAAACCAATATGGTACTCGAATTCCACAAATTATATTTAACCTAAACACAAGTTTTTAAAAATATTTATCGAAATTTGGTTAAAATTAACCAGAAAAATCCCAAAAATCTATTTCATCTATAAATTAAACCACATCTATTCTTTTTTTTTTTGTAAGCTTTGTAGTACATTTCTATTTTCATATATGTAAAGGGAAAATTGTCATACAAATTATAGCAAGTACAGTGACCTTAACCTTCCCGGAGGAAACCAGGTCTGTTGGCCACCGTAACGAGTTAAAAGCAGACCAAAACCGAAATTGTCTTATCCTTCTACTTATAGCCTTAATTACTTTAGTATGTCCATAATATTTACAAATAAAACAAGTAGTAATACTAATAAATGCCAAAACCATAGAAAAAACTAAGCGTCTACGCAGAAATGTCCTCAGAGGAATCTACAGGTGCTGAGTCTTTAGCAGTAGTACCCAGCACCTGTTCACTGCGTTGTGGATTCTGCAACTGTCTCTCTATCTTTGCAATCCTGTCATTCCTCTGAAGCTGAGCTTTGAACATCTCATGCATGTCCAGTTTCATCTGCTGCAATTCAAAAAAAATTGAAGAACTGATATTCTTTTCTTCTTTGCATGCTAATGCCTTTGCAAGAAGGCATTTCATCTTCTAGTACATCTTCAATGATTGCTGAAAGAGGGATACCCGACCCCTAGTGCTTCCTGGATCTGTTATGAAGTCCATTTTGGAGATCTGTTCTTCCATATCGTCATCCTCACTATTTGTTTGTTGTTCCCAACCATGAATTTTATTCTTGATTTGAACCAATTTTCTAGAATCATACACCTTTGCAATATCCTGCAACACTTTCTCATTTGACCTCCTTCCTCGTCGGCTCCATCCAGCTGCTTGACTATTTTGTCTGCTACGATTAGCCTTCCCAGCTTTCCCTTTAACCATGATGATCAGAGAAATGTTTGCCTTCGTAATACTTGATAGAAGCCCTGTGCGCAGAAATAAATCAGTAGTCAGGTCCAATAAAACTGAGTAGGTCTCCTTCGGAGTCAACCAAGCCCCCTTTTCCATTTCGTTTATGGATAGGATTACACAACAGTGAATATTGTAATTGAAATCAACCACATTACAACCATCGCAAATATGATAATTGCAGAGAAGAAAACTCTGAAGACTCCAATGTCGATTCCGCCCCATGAGTAAATGAAAATGCCAACCATAAAAGACAGTATATCCATGAACTTTCCTCATTACATCGACAAACCCATTAAACTCAAAACAATGTTGAGTTTAAACCACAGGTACCTTCTCCAGGAAAATCCAGACAAGCGACTGATGAAAATAGAGGGGTAAAGAGAACTAACCCCAAAGAGCGTGCCATCCCAATATTGAGAGGACATAGGGTTAAACAGAAAAGAACCAGCACAGGAAGTACCCCAAAAGAGAAACTAAGATCACTGGAAAGACAGGGACTACGCCTAACCATGATAATAACAAAACAGAAGTTGAAAACCAAATGAGACATGCCGTGAATGACAAAAGAAGCCTTAGAGCTAGACCAAGGCAAGGCAAAGTAACAGAACAAGAGCGGATAAAAAAAGAACTGGAAGGACTTCAGAAATTCGGTTCAATTTTCAGCAAACCCATTTCCTCTTTTCTATACCACCAAGAAACGTTTTTACCGATAGTATAACCCCAATTAAAATCCAGAGTAGCAGAAACATAGAGGTAACTATCATTCATGATAAAGAGAGGCATAAACGGAAAGTGAATGCGAAGGATGAAAGGAAAAATTTCCATGACATACCGAAAACTCTTCCTGCTCTGTTGTCTGCAAACCTGCTCCAGTTCTGGATTGTTCTCCTATAGCAATGATCTGGTTCGTAAACCTTGCCGTGACCGGTTGTTATTAAAAAGGGAAGGCTCATGATGGCCCAGTTCGCACGGCCAGCTATCATTCATTAAACCCCCTGACATTTTCCAGACGAATATGACAAGCAGCTACATGCAAATAAATTCAGAGAGTGGAGGATCGCCGCCGAAATTCACGAACAGAGGTAATGTAAGGTCATCCACCACATGGAGCCCCACACCTCTGACTGTCAGCCTGGTACCCCGATCGGGGGTGAGATATTTCTCTTTCTAAAATACGCTGCAAAGGATATAGTTCCACATTCCAAGCTTGGTGAGAATGGTTAATATTAAGTTGATGATCAATGTTCTTACAGGCCCAATTCGCTAAATAATCCGCTGCCTCATTCCCTTATCGGTGAACATGAGTAGAAATGACATATCCTATCTGAAAAAGGAGGTGGCCAATATCTTCAATAAGTTTGGCTGTTCTCCAGCTTTTACTAATTTTTTGCCAAGGAGTTCCTTGTTGGAGTTTTTTAAATATACCAACTGCCATTGCTAAATCCCCTTCAACTACAATTCTTTGGTAACCTTCCCGGATTGCAATGACTAAGCCTTGTTTTAATGCCATCAATTCTGCTTCATTATTAGTAATAAATCCCAAGGGGTATGAATATACTCTACAAGCCTTGCTAAGAGAGTTTCTGAAGATTCCTCCAATCCCTGCCTGTCCAGGATTACCTTTAGATGCCCCATCAAAGTTTAATTTCAGAAAACCCTCTGGTGGTAGATTAAAAATTGATGGAATTGATTACAAATTAGGTTTAACCTTCCATAATGATGTCTCCAACATTTGAGGTTTTAGATTTAGATTAGCTAAAATTCTTGCCTCCCTAGCTGTTGTTGTCCAATCATCGTCCACCCAACGCTCAACAAGTATTGTTTCCCTTATATTTTCCACAATAACATTCCATATTTGAGGAACTTGCCTTTCTTCTCCTCTAAATATTCTATGGTTCCTTTCTTTCCATATACCCTTAAGGAAAAATCCGATAGATAGTCTCCAGGCCCGATTTACCACCTCACTTATATATCCTCCTTTTCTCCAGTTGCAAATAGTAACATTGACACTGGTGTTGTCTCTATCTGTTTGACCAAATAATGCTTCATTCATCTGCCAGATCTCATTACAAATACAACAGTTGTTGAATAAGTGTTTGATAGTTTCCTCATTCTGTTTACACATAATACAAAGAGAAGGACCCTGAACTCCTCTGTTTTGCAGATGATCCCAGGTTAAAGTCTTCTTATGACTTAGAAGCCACATAAAATACTCTACTTTGGGCCAAAACTTCGCACTTCATATTTTATTCCAGATTGGTACAACAACATCCTGATGATTATTTGATTTAAGATGATAAGCTTCATTTATCGTAAACATACCTTTTGTTCTATAACCCCACCGTAAAATATCCTCCCCTGTAGTTGTCATTAATGTTCTAGTTTTCAATTCCCTAGCCAAATTACTCCATTGAACCATGACTGGTGCATTCAACCATTGTTCCCTTGTTTTCCAAACACGCCATTGTCCTTCCTCCCGATTGTTCCAGTAATGGTGTATTAGTCTTGTGGTTGGAAGATTTGTAAATAAGAATATTTCTCCCAAATCAAATCGACTAAACAGTTTCTCTCTCTGCTGCCAGGAGACTTCCCAAAAAAGTGTTGTTTGCCCTCCATGAACTTCCCAAAAACTGTGCTGACGAATGAGATCCCTATTCGTCGCTGCTAAATTCCATATGTTTGATCCTTTTGGTGTAATATTGATTTTTAACTTTCCAACAATTGTTGTAGGCATTTCATATTTAGTTTCCCAAATATGTTTCCAAAGATCCGAATCGCCTTGTAACCACCTCCACCAAAGCTTTGCACCCATGACTTGATTTAGGATATAAGGATCCCGGAGTCCGAGTCCCCCTGTTTTTTTTTGTTTTGATAAGTTTTTCCCAAGATAAGAGTGCCCATTTTCACATATTTTGTGCTCCTTGCCATAGGAATTTCTTAAATAAATTAACCATATTAGTACACACTGTTTTTGGGGCTGCTCTGCCCGAGAGTTGATAAATAGGAATTGCTTGTAAAACTGATTTGAGCAAAATAATTCTACTCGACGCATTGAGTGCTCTGAGAGCCCAGTTCTGAAGACGTTTATGGAGGCTGTTGAGCAATTCCTCCCAACTTGCTGAAGTGAGTGGAGACAGATTCATTGGAAAACCAAGATATTTCATTGGAAATCTTCCTACTTGGAAGCCCAAAGTTCGCGAAATAAATCTTTCTGTTGCATTGGCGGTGTTGAAAAAATAAACATTAGATTTTTCATTATTAATCATAGTACCTGAAGCTTGCATGAATAGTTTGAGAATCTCCAGAATAGATTTGGCCTCTAGTAAAGAAACTTGGAAAAAGAGCATTATATCATCAACAAATTGTTGATGCGAGAGGGTAAGATTGCGGCCCCATAAATTCAATCCTTTCAAACGATTATTAGCAATTTGAGCTTTAATAAGATGGCCAAGCCCCTCAGTAGCAATTATAAACAAAAAAGGAGAAATGGGATCACCTTGGCAAAGACCCTGAGTTGCATTAAACGGTTGACTAGGAGCTCCATTAAGAAGGATAGAATAATTAGGGGTGGAAATACAGGAGAACAACCATTGCGTCCACCGTGCATCAAAACCAAAGGATAATAGGACCTCTTTCAAGTAAGACCAGTTTAAACGATCATAAGCTTTAGAAAGATCTAACTTTATCAACATACCTTTAATTTTCTTCTCTTTTAAAGAATGCATTGCTTCTTGGACCGTAACTATCCCATCCAATATTTGCCTTCCTTTTACAAATCCTGTTTGCTCCGGGGAAATAATATTGAGGAGAATTGGTTTCAACCTATTAACCATTATGGTAGACATAATTTTATAAATAACATTGCATAAAGCTATAGGACGAAAGCCTGAAGGCGTCTTCGTCTGAGATTGCTTTGGTATCAAGGTTATAAGAGTTGAATTCAACGCTAGGTAAACATTCCTTGTACGCCTGGACTCTTCAACCATTTCCCAAATATCCTGACCCATAAAAGACCAAGTGGCCTGATAAAATTCTGAAGTAAAACCGTAAGGACCTGGAGCTTTATGTTTAGGAAGGTGTCTAACAACATCCTCAACCTCCTCAAAAGTAGTACTCCCTAGTAAGGCTAAATTCTGATCTCGAGAAACAATAGAGGGGATATGAGATGTGATTCGTCTAATAGCAGCTTCTCTGTTATTAATGGGTTCTGTCACCATATCCTGGAAATGTTTTACAAGCATCTCTTCCATTTCACTATGCTGATAGACTTTGTTTCCATTCGCATCCTTCAAAGAAAATATTCTGTTGTGTTGTCTCCTTTGAATGAGGGATTTGTGAAAGAAAGAGGTATTTTTTCCCCTTCTTTTAACCATTGCACACGATATTTTTGCTTCCATAAGATCTCTTCCCGTTTCCTCTTTTCTTCTAATTCACTGAGAATAATACCTTCTTGTTCTGCAAGAAGTGCCATTCGTCCTTGAAGGATTATCTCCTGCTGAATCTGTTTCATTCTATCTTGAAGATTACTCATTGATGTCTGGATATTTCCAAAATAAGTTTTATTCCATGTTTTGATTTCCTTTTTTAAATGTTTCAACCGTAACTGAAAAGTGTGCATTCTATTCCTCCCTTGAATATGTGAAGATTGCCACCAATATTTGACTTTATCAAGAAAAGTAAGATTTCTTAACCAAAAAATTTCAAAGCAAAACCATTAAATCAACTCAAATTATATATGAGATAACCCAAAATGAATTAATAACATTATGTTTATGTAAATGCATTAATAATATTATGATGAAATTGTGTTGTACAAAAATATCAATTCAAAACAAAAACAGTAAAACCACTCCAATAAAACCATAAGCAAAATTAATATTTATTTCTAAATATTATTCAACAATTACGAAATCAAACGAGTTTCGTCATTTAAACGAAGCTCATCATTCAATGCGTTCCTTATATGTGGATCATACCAAGCATAAAACGAAAGCATGCTTTTTTTTGTCTTACTCTTTTACATATCATTGTTCCTAACATTTACTTTATGATGTAAATATTGTTACATTCTAAATTGTTTTCATTTTGTTTCTTTAACTTGCTTTTACTTATTCATGTTTTTAAGTTATAATCTTGTAGGCCTTATATAGGGTGTATATGGGTTCACCTACAAGTTATAATGGTTGCAGTTGGAATCAACTCTTAATCACGTAAATATAAGCTCAATTCAATTATCGATTTCTCTAAATTAAAAAAGAAAATAATAATTTATTTATTTATTTCTCACAAACTATCTTTATCTTAAAACAATAATAATAATTACAAATAAACACTTTATGGAAAATCTCACTTCTTCTTGAAAGTATTCATAAGAAAGATAGTTAAATGGTTGCCATAAAACCCACTCATCTCAGAAACTTTGATGAGATTGATATCATAACTTACATAAAAGTAATTTAGGAGAAATTCAATAACTAATCAAACCAACTCTTGAAACTCTATATCTCATACTTATTATCTATGTAAAGAAACATTTTGTAAATCAATGATTCATTCATAAACTCATATTGCTTTCTTTTATGTTAATCATACAACTTGTACCATAAAGTGTCGTGCACATGTTGCATTATTGTATCACACGTTACATTACTTATGTTTGTTAGCAATCTAGTTCACTTTAGTGTATATAAACCCAAAAAAATAAAAATAAAAATTATCTACTAAGTTAATATATTTTATGTACTAAGTTTTTTTCCAGTTTTTATATTTATTTATTCCATATTGAAATATACAAAGTGTAGTCTCAAAGCATTGATAGCTTTGTTCAAAAAGCTACTCTAAACTCAAAACAAGAAAACTTGAACACAATGTCAAAAGGTATAAGTTTCATCTTCTCTACAAATGGAATTGCATCCATTGATTTCCTAATCATTCCATAACTCGTATTGATCGAAAGATCTAACTAGGAGTTGTAATGCCTCTTTAGAGAGCTTATTAATATGTTGATTCAATTCTCTGTAAATATGGGTATAAGTTGTCCATTCCAACAACTCCATTTTTGAGATAATTTCTCTAAGATATGATTCAGATGGGGACATTGACCTTTGGGATTTTATTTGCGCAATTGATCATCACTTTGGAATATCCCAAAACTTGTAAATATTTTTTTTCTAAGTAATACTAAATTCTATTATAGTGTACAAAAAATACAATCAAGCTTCAGAACATGGGTTGCTGGATTAGCCAACCCCTGTTGGTTGAAGAAAATTCAAAAATTCAAAAGATGGGCTGCGCTTCGGTGGGAAAACAACCCCTAACCAATTCAACATTTCAAAAAAGAGTTGCCCTTCTTGGGGAAACCAGCTATAACCATAAATCTGAGTGATTGAGTTTGCTGGAAGATAGAAAGATAGACAAGAAAACTATAGAATAACATATAAAAACTGATAACGAGGAGAGCCAAGGCTCTGCAGCTACCGGTTCTGGATGTCATGATTCTCCATTTGAGGATTCTCTTCAACTATGAAGCATCCATTGTTGGACAAGGCCTCATCCTTCTCTGAGAGCTGGGGTGCCAACTCTGGAGTCGAAGTTGAGCGCGCCACCTTTTCTGCTTCTGTGTCTTTTTGCTGGGTGCCTTCCCCAGAACTACTCCCTCTGCTGTTTGAGTCTTTCGCCATGTGTTTGACAGGGAGGCTGACGGATTTTCTTGACTGAGGGGAGGAGGAGCGCGAAAGAGTCGATTTGCGCGGGCGTTTTCTACTACCGGAGCTGGAGTGGTAATGCTGCTCGTCCAGGAGGTAAATTGAGAGTTGAGCTGAGAGTAGATGGGGGTCAAGGACCTCTGGTTCATCCACAACCACAAATAAGGCCATGGAGTGTGCAACCATTGTATGACCTGGAGGGCGAGAGGGAGAGCCTTTGCCTCCTCTGCAACGGCACCACATTTGGTGTCTTCGTGGCATTGAGTCGACTAGTTGATGGGTTTGCAGGACTGGAAAAGAAAGCTCAAAGGGGGGCTGAGGAGAAGCGCACTGGGCTGAGGCAAGACAGAGGTTTGCAGACCAGAGGACAGAGACGCGATGAAGGTCAGCAATGAATGAGAAATGAATATGCAAATGAGAATGAAAGATGGAGCCATTGGCCATAAATGACTAAAGAGTAGGTTGCAGAAGCCAAGGTGCAAGTTGCAGAAGTAAATGCCGCAGGTGCCAGCGTCCTTCCTAGAGTTTTGAATGTAAAGCCTTCACACGGGAGGCAGGTGTGGCCGCATGGTGAGGCCAGGTGCCTTCGCGTGGAGAGACCAAGTGGCCACCAAAATCGAACATATCAACCACCTGCATCCAAGGAAAACTTGTAAATTTTTAATTCCCAAGTGCCCTGTTGTATACAAAAGAATCCATAGACTTCTAAAATTTTCTTTCATATTAAAGCCATGACCAGGGGCATAATGGGGAAGATAATGATGATTTTGATTTAAATATACATTACCAACCCCACATTGTGGAGGATCTCCTTGGCTAGAACCATCGAAGAATCCCCACAGAATCTGTTTGTCCAATTCAGGTATAACTAAGACCTTTATCTTCTTCCTTTTTTATTCTACCTAAAATTCCTTTACCAATTTCTCTATGATATTGCTCGTTACTTCAACTAATATGTATTTGTTATGGGAAATGACATGATTGCGCACCCACCAAATATTATTTAAGAAAATAGCAGGGAAAGCTAAGTAAAATTGCATTGAGCGATTTGATACCCAATCTTGAGTGCATTCCCCTAATGCTTTTTTATTCCAGCCAGTAAACATCGGAGCAGAAACCAAACAAATGATACTCCCTTTTTTTATAGGAATATGAAATGAAAATATGAGGGATGGATTTTGCCTCCGCATGGCATAAGGCACAACGATTTAGATGAGACCAACCTCTTTTAAGTAGATTATCCCATTTTATATATTAATTTGAGTATTATATTTTATCTAATTAATATATTAATAAAATATATTTTTTAAACCTAAAATAAAAATAATGGATTTTATTTTATATTTTATGCTCCTTGTATGTGATTTGTTAATTTTTGTAAATTTATTTAATCTTTACACATTGCCTAAACTCTTATGTGATTGAGAACAAAACCAAATTTCAACAACTCAATTACATGGTGGTTTTGTGACTTATTTGCATGGTTGTTTTCCAGATGGTTTTTTTTTTACTCATTTACACGGTGCTTTTGTGAATGTAACTAATCTTTTGGTTTAGGTAGGGGCTTGAAAGATTCATATTCGCAATGGTGTCTAGAGAAAGGCCTTTTTGAAAGTAGTGCTTTGCATCTACCCATTAAAGGTGCCATGGTGACTTGGGGTCTGGCGGGGCCATTGTGTTTAAGTCCTTGTAAGGAGATTGGTCTTGAATTCCCTTTTTCAACAATTTTGGCTAAGTTGATGTGACATTGAAAGCGCCTTTCATTTTTATTATATATATATAGGGAGTTAGTTGTTATTAAACTTTTTATTGTTGCTTTTGAAAGTTGGAATTCAGAATTTTTATAAAATTAATAAAAAATTATCATGTATCCATCATTGGATGTTGTCTAAAATGTATGAAATATCAAAGAATCTTAAATTTAAATGCACCGACATTGCGCACTTGATATTTCCTTTTAAATTGCACCAAATCTTGTTAAAAGGTATTTTTTTATCGTTTGTTTTGATGGTTTTAAACAAAGAGCATATACACAATTTTATCATATGCATTTTTAAAAATAGAAATACATTGCCCCTCCCCATCTTTTTTGGTAAATCTTTTGTATTTTACGGGGAAAAAGATGGAAGGCTTAGTTATGTATTTATATTTAAGATAAAGATGGAAGGCTTATTTTTATATTTATAATTGTGTTAATATCGTAAATTTTGGAAATATATAGCGTATGATTGATAATGATTGTTTAGTGTAATTTTATATTTGGAATGGAAATAAATATTGTTGAATATTTTTAGATTAAGTTTATTTTGGGTCACTATGAGGAATGATTATTATATTCTTTATTATTGTTTAATTCTTATGAGTGATATGTTAAACTCATAACAATTTTATTGTTTTAATAATTTCGAGTCTTGTTATTGATTGACGCAATGTCTTAAAAAATTTAGAGTTTATCTCCTAGAAGTAAAAGAAAGTCTTAAATTTTTTCCAAAAATATATTACTATAAAAAATGTATATTCTTAAATATAATATAAAATCAATATCTAAACAATTTGTATTACATTAGTAACCTACACATACAATATATTATCGTAAACTTTTATCCATAATGTAAATAACAAAATCTCGTAGAAGGGGGACATGCGCAGATGAAAGGGGTAGCAGGATGTCACCACCCCAACTGGCGAATGGGCCATGAAATGTGACATCTCACCCACCCGGTGAGAATAAATGTCTGTAACAAATATAAATATATATTAAATAATAATTAGTTATTGAATAGACATATCCCAAAGGACATGCCTATTTGTGAAGGGGCAGCCTGCCTAATATAAACATGGCATTTATTGTAACAATCAACCATTTCTACAATTCCCAAGGGCACCATGCCTAGTATATAAGCATGGCCTTTATATTTGTACAATACATTTTAGGTACAAATAAGAATTGTTTATTTAAGCATGGCCTTTATATTTGTACAATACATTTTAGGTACAAACAAGAATTGTTTATTTACTATAGTGGTATCAGAGCTATTCGACCTTCTTGCCACTCAGTTTGTCCATTAAGCTTTAGGTCTTTAAATCATGTTAACATATTCCCAAGCAATATTTGAACAAGAAATATTATAGGTAATGAAAGAAATAATTATAACATCTCTAAAGCTCTTTGAAACACTAGATTTAGAAGAGATTGAATATGAGAAGATGAAGTGTGAAACCACTCTTCAGCCAGAGCTATAAATGTGTCCACCCAATCCTCCTATTCTTTCATCTTTCTTACTAGCAAATAATAATAACGGTAATTATGGAAATGAAAACGTAAGTTCCAATGACTTCGTTAATCATGCTGCTCCCTTCCATGTACTATGGAATAATAATAGTAACTACGATAACTATTTCAAAGTTGGTGACTTGTATATCATGTCGATTAGTGAATCCCCACAAATCTAATTTTCTTTGTAAGAAATTCTTGACAGAGATGCACAGACAAATGCTCATACTCTAACCACTGCAAAGGGTAAACAACCATCCATAAGTGCCTAAAAAAAATGGTTCATCCAAAGCAAAGAGTTAGTCAGAAAAATTATTTGGGAACAAACGAAATATGTGGGAACTTCTGTATTTACCTTTGGAAACAAGTTTCCTGTCAATGACATCCACAATATTTATGAATTCGGTCTGACTTTGAACAACGCGAGATTGAGAAAATGTTATCACAAAGACATTGGAAAAATATCCTTCTACAAGAGCTACGTCAAAACATATAAAGAGGAAGGTGAAGAAAAATATCAATATCGACATGAGTAAGAGGATGTTTCTACCTCCATGCTTGTCATCGAAGAGAAAATTAAACTCATCACTAAAGAATCCCGATTGTCAACACAGCGAGAGGATTTACATAAGATGATGGATATCCTTGTTGTAAAGGAACAAGTTGCTTGCACACTCTCAGTTTATTATCATTGGTGTTTTGAAAGATTACTTGATGTGTATGCTAAGAGAGATACTGAGTGGTTAATTTCACAAAGAGAGTGTTGCAATTAGACCAAAATCCACAAATTTAGTAGTTACCATTTGCACTGTCTATGCAGAGGAAGATTTGAAGGAGGGGGACACCAAAATGATGGATTGCGTGGCACACTTTCTGCGATGGTTGTTGGATATAACACTTTCTTATTAAGAATTATGAATGAAAAAACAAGCACATTAATTGCATGGCTCTTGACTGTAATGTTATTTGTGACGAAGACACCATAATAAATTTAATCACTTCGAAAGATCCTGAAGCAACCTAACGCTTCGACAATTCACTCTTTAGTCAGTCCCGTGCCATGCTTATCACCCCACCATTTATGCCTGATCTCAACCATTTCCTATGCGTTAACTTCGAACCTCCTTCCCGTCATGCAAGTCTTGTGCTTCTTGTTCACTTTTCTTCCTTCTCGTCACCTCATTGCTACCCATTGAAAAAATAAAAAAAGTCAAGGCTCCTTGCCAATATCCTTATTTTCACATTTTAAATTTCAGCGTCTTCATAACTACTATTGAATCATCATGTCCGTTCCACTACTGACGTTATTTTTTATGTATCGGTCATAAATCATTTTTAAATTTTAATATACTTTTGAATTGTTAGACACCATATGATCTGAAAATGGGTTGGATAACTTGTTATTCTTTTCAAGAACCTCCCACTCAGTTAAACAAATAAAAGATCTAGCTTATACTTGACTTTTGCGGAATTTTATACTTGAAACAGGTGTATGATTTTTAACTGTTTAAGTGCTTTAAGTCCATTTGTTTTTGCTGAAATTAAACATGTGTGACAGCCATATAATGCAGCAAATAAACATCAACACATAACAACAAATTTAATCTAGGAGTTCACCCGAATATCGTGGACTACGTCTCCTTGAGCTCTTGTCATATTGACTTGACTCTTTGGGATTATGGAAAATATATTTTACAAGTTACTAACTCAACTCCAATGGTTAACTAAACTGAACCAATGGGTTTAGAATACCATATTTATCCCTGTCATGGCTGTCATCACTTTGAAAACAAATCTAGGCTCCCTTAGACTTGATTCCTTCTATCGATGCTCTTAAGCTACATTGAGCTTCTATATGGCACTAACTCCTTCATAATTATTTTTCTATCCCTAAAACCTTACATACTGTCTCCAACACATATCATAGCTCCAAAATAGACTGATCGTTTGCTCAAAATGAGCATCGGCTTCCCAATCTAGGCCTCCATCCACTGTTGGCCCTGGGTTGCCCAAAACTTCACTGTAGGTTCTCAACCTTCAGAAGTCTTAAAATGGCTCTAAAAATCCCTTAAATGGATCTAGAATGCCAAAAATAGTCAGAATAGACTATTGTTTCACTGAAATTGGCCTCCGGCTGCTCCGGTTTTGCCTCCAACACCTGGTGGCACCCCCTGGTTCTAGGGTCAAAGAAAAATTCTCTGTGGGTTCTCGACCTCTAGAAGTCCTCAAAAGCTTCTGAAAAATCCATTAATGGATTCATAATGCTCATTACAGTTAGAAATGACTATTGGTTTGCTGAATAAGGCCTCTAGCTGCCCTGGCTGTAGGTTTTAACCCTGTACATAAATGATTTGCAAACGAATCTTAAAAACAAAAAATAAACAATAGCGAGAGCATAAAACATAAAATAGATATACACATATATTTTCTCATGGTTCCAAAATTGGGACAACCAAATTGATTTTTCATTATATTCCTTTTAGTGTTACAACACATATATATACATGCCGAAGCATACATAAACCCTAATTCATTAACCCTGGATTAGAACATAACCGTAGTTCCCTTGACCGGATCTAAAAAATACCAGGGGCCGAAAACCATCATGCCCCAAAACCATGTGCAAACCCATGCACAAAACCATGGGCGGGTCCGCCCACCAAAAAATAGGGTCCAATTTTTTTTTTCCCGGGGCACTGCCCCAGACCCCGAATAGGGGGGGCGACAGCCCCCCCCTATGACCCCCCTGTTGCGCTCGGCGTAACGTACAAGGAGTGCTATCGCCCCCCCATGCATTACTAGTCATGCAAATAATATAACACATACCCAACACTGTCTAGGTCTCAAACTGCTGCTGGCACTTGCTGCCCCTAGTGGCCCCTAGAACTTCTCTGAAGCATCTCGCCCTTCAAAAGTCCTCCACAGGCTCTGCAAACCACACAATTAGTTCCAAAACATCTGAAACATCCAAAAATGACTATTGGATTAATGAAAAAGGCCTATGGCTGCTCTGGCTAGGCCTCAAACTACTGCTAGCCCATGGTGGCCCTAGTGGCCCCTAGAACTTCCATGAAGAAAAGACCTGCTCAAAATTCTTTTGATGGCTCTACAACCCTCACCAATGAGTCTAGAATGTCTGAGATAGTTTAAATTGACTATTGGCACTCTCAGAATGAACGAATCTAGCTCAAGATAGAGCCTAAATTCATTTTGCGCAGTGATCCCTAGAAACCCTCCACTAAAAATGGAGGAACTGGACTTAAATCCAGTTAAAATAGGAATTTTGGCCAAAAATGGTGCGCCCACCAAGGATTCCGCTAGCCTGGTCACTAGCACTAAATGTGGGCGGTTAGTGTGGGAACATGTCTGAAATACCCATGGTTTTTCGTAACCGTCGGGGTTTAACATAAATGTTAACACTCCGTTGCAATGCGAATGGTTTTAAACAACAAATGCCGCGGTGATCATGGCTCATAAACCACACGGTTAAATGTTAATGTGACCATTTTCATGTGACTGCGTTGACCAGCAGAGGTTGCAGACGATTGCAGATAAGTTTACACCGGTGGTTCTGGGCCTAAGGCCATATGGGAGGTTTTGGCCCCTCTCCAAACCCCAATATGAAAACCATTCAACGATAAATCAAACCCAAAGCCTTATATGGTTAAGATTTGTTGTATGGTGCGTTGGCACATGGGTAGGCTAGTCGGAACGAGGTCCATTTTTTGAGTCCTGCGGGGACCGAAACCTAATTTTATTAAAATTTCCTGGGCCACGTGGCGACCTCCGGGCCTGCCACGTGGCAGCCCATGATTGGCCCGAAATCACAACAGTCAACCGATTGAAAAATATGGTCTGGACACTTGTCAGCGTAAAATTGGTCTAGAAGGAATATTCTGGGGAATATTCCTTGGAAAATTCTCTTTTTTGAATATTCAAAGGCCCAGTCAAACTTGGTCAAAAGCCAAAAATTGCAGTTTACTAGACTTTTCAAAACACGATAAATTCTTCATACGGTGTTGGTTTTTCGAACCGTTCACGACGCTGCAATCAGGAAGACGAGATCTATCTGGTCGCTCAGGTTCGGAACACTTCTAAACACTTTTAATTTTGAGCTATCACTTAGGTCCATGATCCAAATCTTATCACACCTCCCCATTGGGAATCTTTTGGACCCCAAAAGACTGATATAATGATCTGTACAGTAGATGAGAGTATAACACCCTCTTCTTTTCAGCCTCCATACACTTTTCCTTGCATGGCTAGTGCCCTTGAACCACAACTCGAAGGTAGTCAACACTTCCCTTCTTGAATTCTCTTGTCCTCCTGTCAAGAATTGTCTTCCTTGAACTCACTTAGAAATTTATAGAAGGTAGCTGAACATCATGTCCTTGATCATCGATCCAAGGTGGCTAAAAAAAACGTGAGATTACAACAGAAAACATGCATACATAACTGAAATTTTCATATGTACAAATGAATGTATGTCTTACTGTGTTAAGAAGTCAAACCACTTCTTACCAAGCCACTTCCACGACGAATTTTGTTGTTGAAAATCTTCTTCATGTGAAACATATGTTCTCACATCAATGATGGAATCTTTGGTTCCAATTTCGCCAGTCTTTCTATCCTCTTGCCTCATGTGCTTGGGATGATTAGTTGGATGCAATGTCCAACAATGGGCAACAACATGTCCCCTCTTCTGGCAATTTGTGCAAGTCTTTTGCACCTTCTTTTCAAGTTGCCTTTGCTTCATCTGTTTCCTATATGCCTTCATCCTCTTCCAGCATTTGGAAACAACATGTTTACACAGACCACAATATGCACAACAACTCTTTTATCCATTCAAGCATGCATAATTTTCATGCCTTGCAGAAACATAATCAACTTGACTATGGGAAGAATTATACCTCAATTGCTGCTTCGCATGTCCATCTTTTTTACCTTCATGAGGAGATGAACTGGTAGAGGTTCCAGCTTCACCATAAACTTCATGTGTACAAACACCTTGATGCAACATAGGCTTCAAACAATGGCAATCAACTTGAAAACGAAGTTGGCATGTTTGTGATTTAGAACTTGGAACAAAAGTTCTCTTTGAAGTTTCCTCACATGCCTTCATGGATTTGGAGTCTTCGCCATAAGATTAAACATAACCAATACCAAATTTCTTAGGTCTTTCCTCAACCAAAATGGGATCAATCATGCCTTGTGCATGCTTTCCTAAATCCTTGCCTTCATAGCCCATTTTAAACATCAACTTCGACCCTATACCTCTAGTGTTCTTTTCAAATGAACCAACACATATTTCTGAAGAGGAAACTAAAGACAAATTTAAGTGAATTACCTATGCTTCACACATGTTCTTGGTCAAAGCCTCTTGGGCTTGATGGAGCTGCATCTCCATCTCATGCATTCTTTGAAGAATTTCTTCTTTCTCTTGCTTCATAACAACCAATTTCTCATGAAGACTACTTTTTTCTCTTCTATCTTCATACAAATTTTTCACCATGTCCTTCAGGATGTAGAAGTCTCGCTTCATCTCTTCATTGAAGAATCTTGTGAAGGAGGAGGATTTTGAAACCTCACTTGAAGAAGTTTTCATCTCTAAGTAAATGAATAAAAGAACTTCAACAACAATTCACAAAGCTTTCAAAACAATTTGACAAAGCTTTTAAACAAAAAGGCTGTAGAGTCAAGCTCTTCTTCAGGCAGCCTTTTGCAAACACCCTCTTGTGCTTCAAGGGTTGCCTTAAGGTCCTTTGGGTAAGGAATATGCCTTCAACCCTTCTTCCTTCTTGTCCTCTTTTGGACTTAGCTATCAATAAATTTCCCTTCACCTCTAGAAAAATCAAGCAACAGTCAATTTGCAAACAGTAAAATTGTTTAATTGTTAAACACCTTTCAAGTCAAACAAGCAAGCTATTGCTCTGTCAATCAGCAACCAAATGCTCTGATACCAACCTACCTCTAGTGTGCTTTTCCAAGATTATGGTAAATAGTATTTAGGTGTGAAATTAGGTATAATGTTATGGATGGTTTGTTGGGAAACTTGAAAACTGACACATTTATCCATGTAATAGATATGTTTCATTCCTTAATGAATAGACGTTGGAGATTTTTGCATGATCCTCAACCTAACATGGTATCAGAGCTGAGTGCTCCATTGTTATGCCTGCCCTCCTCCTACATTTTCTTTGTGTAGTTTTTCTCTAGCAATAATTGGTGAACCCAACGTGAAGAAGTATGATTTTTTTATGATCTAGAGAACAATCTACCAACGCAAAGGAAAAATTATGAAGGCATAGCCACCGTGAATCAAGCAGACCCATTTTGTAAGCATGCGAAAATACACAATAAAGAAGAACCTAATCCCACCCATCGTTCGTGGAATCCTTACATGGGTGTAAACTCTATCAACGACATATGAGAATAGCTACCGTGAAGCACTATGTATTGTTTCCTTGAGTAGCGGCCTTTATTTTCTACTGGTTGTGCTCCCTCAACAAATTACTGGAAGTTTGGATTGTGTTGAATTGCATAGAAGAGTGAATCTCCGTTTGTTGCTCTTTTGACCTTGAGGGCTCAGTTGTCACATCACCACTCCCTACGAGAGCTACATAGTGAAGAACTTGAGAGAATTTGAGAACATATTTCTAGTCCGACCTCTCAGAAAATTACATGAAGACCTGATTTGAATATGGACAAACTAGTTTTGCTGTGCTAGCTTCCTCATGAGTATAAAAGAAAAGTGTGCTTAAGGATTGTGTCAAATAGAAATTTTATGAAAGGGTTTATGTGTCAAAATTGTGTGTATTTTATGAGCAATTCATGAAGTAAATCAGCTTTAAAAACACATAAACAACAATTAAATTATAGAGAATGTAATACACAACAAACACATTACATATAGCTGATAAATGAGTTCACCCCTCCTGGGCTATGTCTCCTTGGACCTGCTTCAATGGCTTGGACATCTTTGGATTAATGGTCAATTATCTGATTACATGCACCTACAGTTCTCCAATGGCTCTCCAACCTACTCCAATGGATTCAGAAGACCCAAAAACCCCTAATTAGCCTCTTTTGGCTCTTCAAATGGTCTTCAGGTGAAGTAGACATGGCCTCCTCTATTAGTGGCCCTGGGCATCTTTAATGTTCAAGCTGGAAAAATCACTTCCAAAAGTGCTCCTCTGCCTCTGAAACCTGCACCAAACTGCTAAGAGAATCTAAAAATGCTAGGATAGACTCTTTCTGAGCCCAATTGGTCAAATTTTTCTCAATTTATGGCTCAATCAATTTTTCCTAGAAAAACTCCTCCAAAACCGGAGCAACTCCAGTTAACTTCGCCAGAACTGGAGTTCTCCCCGAATTTGGCGGACTCCACCAACTTAAACCGCATTTAAGTTTTGGATAAGTGCAAATTAATCACAAGTTATGGGTTAATTAAACATGGGTTAGTGGTAATCCTCCACACTCTACTTTACCATGCCGACGGTCATGGTAATAAGTCATGTGGACTGGGGGTTGGCCTCTGCTCACCCCCACCATAACATTTGCATTAAAACAAATATAAACAAAGTCCATTACATTGTAAGAATGAACATGGAGCATAGTTGGTGAGTCTTGGCGCTGGTGGAAGGGAGGTCGCGGGGTTGAACTCCGATGCCTCCATAAATTTTTTTACCAACATATTACATAACATTTTGACCTTTGGGAGGGCACGTGGCAGCCTCTAGGCTAGCCACATGTCGTGACTCGATTTGTCCTACTAACACCAATCAAACTGCGACAATGAATCAAAATTTCAACCAACCACCAGATGACACTTGTCAGCTCCTCATTTGACCAATTGGAGGAATATTTTGGGAATATTTCTTGGAATTTTATTTTTGCTGAGTGGGCTCCCTAGTCATCATCCTGTCAATTCTGCACAAATTTTTGATGTTTGAGAAAACAGACAACAGGCTCTAACTTTCTCATACAGAGTCAGTTTTTGATGAAACAAAGTGCGCCATAATTAGGGTGTCAAGACCTATCCGGTCGTTTAGGTTTCGATTGATTCTGAGCACTTTCATTTTTTAGCAAAATTTTGCCCCCAATTTAGTTTCTGATCACAACCATTGAAAAGAGCACATATTTTGTTAATAATCAACCTGTTTATGGCCTGGCTTGAGTATTTTACTAATTGCAGGAAGGCTCGATTTGTCTATTGGGTAACAACTGAGAAGTTTGGTGGCATCTGCTGAAGAAGAGATGGTGAACCCAACATGAAATAAGTAGATTTTTTTGTATGCATTCATTTACCAATCTCAGTGCTTCGATAGTCATTAAGAAATTTCTGGCTAGCTTACTGATGAGATGAACTTCGAATTTAAAAAAGGAGAATGACTGTAAGATTTGTTTTAGTGTAAAGTCAATAAAGATCACAAGATTTATTTTACTCAAAATATTTTAATCAAAAGATCCAAATCATAAAGATCATAAATTTAGAAAGTTTTATTTTTCAAAGGTCATAAAGATCAAAAGATTTTGTTTTTAAAGGAGGTTTTAAAGAAATAATGTCAATGAATTGATTAAAATCTATAATTTCTTCAAGCAATATTTGATGCAAAATGCATTCTTTGAATTCCATAGTTGGCATAGTTTTAATCGACAAGGAGAATTACGCAGAGTGGCTTAGAAAGATAAAGATCATGCACTCATTTTTAATGATTTATGGGACAAATTTTGCGAAGGAGAAGTCACAGAAAAGGATGATGATGACGGATCTGAAGTGAAGGTGAAGGAAGAAGAACCTGTCAAGCCTATGTATGCCAGAGAACTTACGATTTGGAAGAACAAGGACAAGAAATCTTTTTCTCTTGTCAATGATACAATAAGCGAGGAGGTAAGAAGACACATTGTCTCAAATAATGATTCATATGTTGTTCTTAAGAAGTTAAAAGATTTGTATGATTCTCATTCAAAATTAGAGCTGATATACTTGCTTGTGAAGCTTTTTAATCTTGAATTGAAAGATGATTATCCCATGGAATTAGCCTAAAAAATCAAAGCTATTATGCATGAAATAGATGCCACAGGAGTAAAAATAGATCCGCCTCTCATAACTTTCATAAATTCCCTCTATCTATCTACTCTCACCACAATTACCAACCGAACCACCATAGTTACCAACTGAACCACAATTAAACCTTAGTTCAACAATTTTCACGCAGTTTCAACCAACCACATCCAACGATGCATAACTCGACACATGGCCATTTTTGATTAGTTCTTGGGGGTCGCCGAGAATTTAAAGTGTCCAACAATTTGCACCCGAATCAACACGAATCTCGCTGGCGCGGGGCAAAATTTCTGCTCCACGATGTCGAAATTTGTGGAAAATGTAGGATGGATAGCATTGTGGGTGTGAAATGTAGGAGAGTTTGCAGGAAAATTGTTATGGAGCATAACTCAGTCATTTTTTGACCTTTTTGAGTGCAGAGAGAGCCCAACTTGGGGTTTTTTACTGTTTTGGAACCATTGGAGACAATATTTTTGCATTATGAGCAATGAAAATACATGTAAACACATATTTTTGAGCATAATGAAAGGGGACCAACATCGGAAGCTGGATCGAGAGATGTAGCCCAGGAGAGGTGAACTCCTTCATCATTTGTTTTACTACGTTTCTATTATGGTATTATTGTCTCTATTATTTTCTTCAAAAATGAGTTTAAAATAATCATTTACGTGTTAATGTAACTTACGTAATTACATAAAAACTTTAAAAATTTCACTTGCATATTTCATCAAAAACCTTAAAGTTTTCATATACAGATCAGTTTGGTATCTAAGCTTTGGTTCTTTGGTTATATTAAGGGTTTAATTCTGTTGCAAGTGTTTCTGATGCTTACAAGGTTGAATATCAAAGGAGGAGAAGGAAATCTTGTGGTAGCAAGTCCTCAAGCTATTTCAAGGAGATCACATTTGACACAATATCCACCACAAGTTTCACCTCAAGTGTCATCAAAGGCCTCACTAGCTATGGCACATGAAGGAGAGCCTAACAATATAACTGAGGATGAGAAGGATTTCAAAAAATAATTATTTGACATGACATATATGGTGAAATTTATTTATGAGGAGAGGAAATCAAGGTTTCAAGGTGAGAACTCTAATACTCTAAAAGGAAATGGAGGAGATGGAGATAAACCTCCAAAAGGAAATGAAAGAGATGGGGGCAAGCCTCCAAAAGGGATTGGAGGGAATGGCGACACCTCTAACTCCACCTTTCTCTTCACCTCCTTCTTCAGCACCATCATCTTCCACAAAAACCCCTTCACAAACACCTTCGCATTCTCCAAAGGGACATTGCAAAACTCTTTTTTTGAAACTTGACATAAAGTTTGAATTGCCTATGTATAATGGAGAGGTAATTGCTGAGAGATTAGATAATTGGGTTTGTTAGCTTGAAGTGTACTGTAGGATACAAAGGATCAAAGATGATGAGATGAAGATCCAACTTGTGTCCTTAAGGTTGGAAAGTGCAGCACTCATTTGGTGGGAAGCCAAAACACAAGAGGACATCAAGAAAACAGGTAAGATCGTAAATTCTTGGAATGAATTTGTGGCTGCATTAAGAAGAAAATTTTATCCTTTAACATACATGAAGAAATCTATATTGGATTGGAAAAACTTTAGGCAATTAAAGGGTTAAAATGTGCAAATTTATACCCAAGAGTTTAGAAGGAGATCCTTGATATTGGGTGTAGATTTATCCTCTTAAGACACTTTACTCAAATACATTAGAGGTTTACATATTTACTTGAGATACACTATTCTCATGTTTAAACCTACAAATTTAGATGAAGTTTGTGTATAGGCAACACATATAGAAGCAAGAGGGAAGAATGTTTTTGAAGAAACTAGTGAGAACTCATTTGAGTCTGGAGACAAAGGAAAGGGGAAGTTCAAAGTAAAAGGGAAGAAGAATGCTTTCATCAAGAAGGAGAGAGAAAAACTCACATGTAAGAATTGTTCCAAATAAGGCCATGATGAAGATTAGTGTTGGAAACTTCATCCTGAGATGAGACCCAAAAAGTTTAACAACAAGGAGAAAAAAAATATTGTTGCAACTATACAACAAGATTTAGGTGAATGAAACAAAGATCAAAACCATGGGATTGAAAGGTATGGACATTTCAAGTACTAGTTATTTACATAGTCTTAATGAAACTCAATATGAAAAAACAAGAATAGAGCTTTTCCACATTAGAGTTATTTCAAAACATACCAAGATAGATACACTATTTGATAGTGGATCATAAGAAAACCTCATTTAAGAAGAAATTGTCCAGAAAGTGAATATAGAAACCATTCCTCATCCTAAGCCTTATCCTTTAGGGTTGGTATGTGAGAATGAAAAGTTGAAAGTGACAAGGAAATTCATACTTAGATTTTCCATCACTGCAAGCTTCCTTGATGAGGTAGAACTTGATGTAGTTCCGCTTGACATATGTGGTATTGTTTTGGGAAGGCCATATCTATATTGTAAGAGAGACATTTTTCATCTCCATGAGAACATATATCATTTGTTCAAAAAAGGGATTGAGTACATTACTAGAGAACATAACAAGAAATTGATTTTATCTCTTGTGAATGCTCGACAAATGAAGAGGCTTGTTAATGCTAGTTATAATTTTGCATTGTTAATGTTCAAACACAAATATGTTGAGGAATATAAAGCCTTTCAGGGATATGAATCAAGTTTAAAATATGATTTCATTGAGGTTTCTAATCCATGTGATAAGATGTTTCATGAGTCTAACATGTTTCCTCCTAAAAGAGGAAAACAATATGAAGTGGAATTGCAGCAGGATGCATCATTGAAGAACATTGGTATGAACAAGATGCTAGTGTTAAGAATGTAGGGGTCAAAAAGTGGATGCAAAATCTATTTGAAAAGCAAGACATTGGTTCTAAGACATATTCTTGTGGGTTTCATAATGTTTTTGCTTTGAATAAGGATGGTGCATGGCGATGACGATCACATTTGTTAAAGAGTCAAGCCAAGTGCAAAGCTAGACATGTTAAGCATAATTATGACTACAATGTTCAAGGTGAAGTGAACTTGAAATTGAATAAGTCTCCTTTGATTGAAGATCGAGGAGAGAATGTTCAAATTCCTTCAAGGGAAGTTTTGTTTTCTGAATATCTTGGAAAATTTCAACAAGATATCATCTTTGAGAGAAATACAAGGACTTCAAAACAAAGGAAAGTTGAGCACCTTCATGAGGAGCTAAAAGCAGCACAAGAAAGCAAAGCTAAATGGGTTGAGATTTGAAGGGTGAGGGAACTATACCCTCATCTGTTCATTGACTGAAAATGAGCTTTTGGAGGTCCAAAATATTCCAATGGGGAGGAATGATCTAGGGGATTAGTAAAGTGGTGAAAATTCAAAGTGTTCGAAAGTACTCGAAACCAGTGCCAAAAAAAAGATCTCGTTGCCCTGAATCCAACGCAACTTGTTTCACTCAAAATAAATATCATATGCTCTCAATATCGAGTTTTGTCATTTCCTCAAGTAGTTAAAATTTTAAAAATTGAGTTGCCCAGGCCCAATATTGGAAGTTGGACCAGGAGATGTAGCCTAGGCCCAACGATATCGAGTTCTGACTGTTTCCGTACGATGACTATGCATGTGACTGGGAAGGGTGATTTTATTTTTGTGAGCCAATGGTTTGTTGAAAAGTGTCTCTTTTTTATTGGCTCGTGAATAGTGGTTTATTATTGCTTTATGGTTTGTTGAAGTGGTCGAATCATAAGAGGCCATGTGTTCCATTGGGTGGCTGTCACGCGCCCTCATGGCGTTGGTGTAAATCTTTGGCTATCGACTGAACTTCCTCCATGCGAATCGAACCGTAGATATCCGAGGTGGTAGCAGAGTGCTCCACCATTCCACCATCGGTGATTATTATTTACCATAGTTCTCAATTTGTATTTGAAGTTTCGTGGTTTTCACATTGGGGGTCAGGGCCAGGGTTAACCCGTGGCCCCCGATCCACCCAAACCCATGAGACTGCAGGTTAGGGTGGCCAGGGCATGGGGTTAACCCTGGACACAAACCACATATCAATATACCATGACCACAGTTCTGGAGCACTGGGGTTTGAT
Organism: Pinus albicaulis; assembly: GCA_034641835.2. Classification (NCBI taxonomy): domain Eukaryota; kingdom Viridiplantae; phylum Streptophyta; class Pinopsida; order Pinales; family Pinaceae; genus Pinus; species Pinus albicaulis. Next base: position 1,957,379,477 of record CM076575.1, read on the forward strand.
TAAAACCTTGGCACGAAAATTCGAAACTCCAACCACAATTCCAATGGAAACCAACCATGATTCAACCTTGGCACGGGGTAAATATAACTCGGAGGTTATGTAAACCAAACCACCCTGCAACCAAAGTTAAAATGGAGTTCAATACCGGCGGAAACTCCACCACAGTTACCAATCGAACCACAGATAAACCTTGGTTCAACAATTGGCGCACAATTTCATCCAGCCGCATCCAAAGACGCATAACACAACACTTTGCCCTTTTTGATCGGTTCATGGGGATCACTGGGCAATTAAAGTCTCTGACAATTTGCACCCGAACCTGTGCGAATCTCACCGGCGCAGGGAAGAATTGTTGCGCCACGACGTCGAAATTTGTCGAAAAAATAGGATGGATAGTAGGTGGGTGTGAAATGTAGGATAGTTAGCAGGAAAAATTTTCTGGAGCGTAAATCAGTCATTTTTGACCTTTTTGAGTGCAGAAAGAGCCCAACTAATGGTTTTTGACTATTCTGGAGCCATTGGAGACAATATTTTTGCATTATGAGCAGTGAAAATACATGTAAACACATATTTTTGAGCATAATGAAAGAGACCCAACATTGGAAGCTTGACCAGGAGATGTAGCCCAGGAGGGGTGAACTCCTTCATCATTTGTTGTCTTGTGTTTCTGTTATGGTATTATTGTCTCTATTATTTTCTGCAAAACTGACTTTAAAATCATCATTTATATGTTAATGTAACTTACATAATTACATAAAAATCCTGAAAATTTCACTTGCAAATTTCATCAAAAACCTTCAAGTTTTCATATACAGATAAATGAGTAGAGACATCCATTCAAGCAGAGACCTCCAGTAGGGGGAAATTTTTAGCTAAGTGGGAAGAGGGAGCACATGCAACCATACCTCTAGGTGAGAGGTGGGGCGATGTGAAGCAATATTCCCAACAGTGCAAAAGTTTGGGCAGGGTCCATTGAGGTGTTTTTTGCCTCATGGATCATTATCCTTGCTATATGGGCCCGTAGTAATCAGTAGAAGAAGGATAAATGTTAGTCAGATACTAAGGAGTGCAAAGAAGTGTTGAAAACAGAGCAAGAGGCTCAGTAGCAGAGTCAACAGCAACACAATTTTTCCTAGTAGACAGTTGGAGACACAGTTGATTCAGTTTGGATGCTTTTCAATTTCAGAAGTTTTTGTAGCAACAACACTACAGAGAAGTGTTGCATGTAGAACATTCCAAAGGTACCTAATTTGGATGGAGTTGAATTCATTTCTTGTTGAAAGGGGGTGTTAAAAATGGCAACAAGAAATATTGAAAATGGCATCAAAAGGGATTTTAATTTATTTTTTCCCTTAATTAAATTAGAATAAAATGGCATCAAAAGGGATTTTGTGTACTCTCCCACATAGATATTGCACTCAATTTTGATGGTCCTTTGTTATCTTTCTTTACTTCAAATTATTGACACTTGATTGAATATAGATATCATATAGATATTGCACTCAATTTTGATGGTCCTTTGTTATCTTTCTTGACTACTTCAAATTATTGACACAATCATATGCTTTTTGTTACTCTTTCTATTCCTTCCTTATATCTGTTCTCCCCCTAGATATTGTGTACTCTCCCACAGAGATAAATTGCACTAAATTTCATAGGCTCTTCTTTGAAGTCAAATATATTGTATTCTCCCCCTTAGATATTGTGTACTCTCCCACATAGATATTGCACTCAATTGTTATGGTCCTTTGTTATCTTTCTTTACTTCAAATTATTGACACTTGATTGAATATAGATATCATATAGATATTGCACTCAATTTTGATGGTCCTTTGTTATCTTTCTTGACTACTTCAAATTATTGACACAATCATATGATTTTTGTTACTCTTTCTATTCCTTCCTTATATCTATTATCCCCCTAGATATTGTGTACTCTCCCACATAGATAAATTGCACTAAATTTCATAGGCTATTCTTTTGAAGTCAAATATATTGTATTCTCCCCCTTAGATATTGTGTACTCTCCCACATAGATATTGCACTCAATTTTTATGGTTCTTTGTTATCTTTCTTGACTACTTCAAATTATCAAATTATTGACACAATCATATAGATATTGCACACAATTTTGATGGTCCTTTGTTATCTTTCTTTACTTCAAATTATTGACACTTGATCATATAGATATCATATAGATATTGCACTCAATTTTGATGGTCCTTTGCTATCTTTCTTGACTACTTCAAATTATTGACACTTGATCATATAGATATTGCACTCAATTTTGATGGTCCTTTGTTATCCTTCTTGACAACTTCAAATTATTGACACAATCATATGCTTTTTGTTACTCTTTCTATTCCTTCCCACATAGATATTGCACTCAATTTCACAGGCTCTTCTTTTGAAGTCAAATATATTGTATTCTCCCCCTTAGATATTGTGTAATTTACCACATAGATATTGCACTGAATTTCATAGGCTCTTTTTTTGAATTCAAATAAGTGACAATAATTTACAAGAACTATCCCTAATTTGTTTCTCACATGTTCAAATGGTTCTCTAACAAGATAATTTACAAGAACTATTCCTAATTTGTTTCTCACATATTCAAATGCTTCTCTAACAAGAGGCTTTGAAGGATCTACAACCTCCGGTTGAAGGATGAAGGGCAAGGACCTTCAAAGTACAACCAAAGGTTGAAGGATCTATGACCAAAGGTTGAACATCATTAAACCAAAGGTTTGATAATACAACCTTGAGTGATTCCATCGGTCCTCTAAACCCTTCACACGGTAAAATTGGGATAGGTCTAGTGTTTACTTCTATAAGTTCTATAGGCAGAGTCTGTAAAGGGCCAGGTAGCCTTTGGATCTCATCTTTTATGAAAGGTGACATATCTAGTAAATGCCTCTACAGTCAATCTCTAGAATGGATCTAAATAGAAGTTCTTCATTTTAATATCCATAAAACACAACCACTTTAAGATAAACTATGTACATGTGTCATTTATCCCACAAACTAAAGGCTTCCTCCCATTAATTTTAGATGTGAACTCTACCATAAACTTTTTAAGTCAAACTTTAAGATAAACAATGCACATGTCATTTACCTCATGATCTTGTGTCATTTCTCTCATGCATTTGCAATAAATGTCGATTTAATATATATATTTTTATTGAATTTGTTTTTTTTTTTCAGGGATAAGAAAACCATTAAATATGGTTGAAAAATGGAAATTATGCATAGAAGTTTCTTGTTATCAAAATCTAGGGAAAGCAGTGATTACATATGTGCTTTCCAATATTGTGACTAGCAAATTCGTCCAAAGGAAAATGAATATACCGGGAAGAACAACAAACAACGAGGCATATTATATTGGATTGATAGAAGGCTTGGGAACAACGATGAAGTATGGATCAAATGGAATTGTAGTTTTCACCAATTCTGAACTTGTGTGCAACCAGATGAATGGTGTGTGCCAAGTTAAGAAGGAGAGGCTAAAAGAACTGCATGGAATAGCAAACAATATTGTTAGCCAATTTCAATTTTTTAGTATAAGGCATTATACAAATGTGAATAAGATGTCTGCTGATCTATTGCGTGGGGCAATGCCAATTCATGATTCATTTATCAAAGATGAATTAGAATTATACAAAGCAATGCCAATGCGAGATTCATCTCTCAAAGATGAATTGGTTTTGAGATGCTCTTCTTCAAAAATTCAAGATTCATCTCTCAAAGATGAATTAGTGTTGAGACGCTCTCCTTCAAATTTTATTGATGGACATTGTAACATATCTTGGATATGTTTGTGTTGTGTACTTCTAAATGCAGTTATTTTAATGACCATGTGCTTTTTTCAATTATATAACAAGTGTGCTCCCACCACACCATGTAAAGCGCAACTTGGTGAACTTCACATTTGCAACAAGTGGTGAACTTCACATTTTTATAAAATTAAAATGCGGGGACTGCAACAAATTTTTGTTTAAATGGAGTTTCACGCTTCTTTTTTAATGTCCATGTGTTTTTTCAATTTTATACCAAGTGTGCTCCCACCATGTAAAGCGGAATTTGGTGAACTTATCATTTTTATAATTTCTTTTTTGCTTAAATTGAGTTTCACACATCAATTATTGCTTTGAAAGTTGTGTTCTACATAATTTGTGTACACTAAATTACAAATTGATTTTCTGAAATCTACTTTGTGTAAATGTCCACCAATAGATATATATATCATGGAGGATGAGCGACGAAGATCAACCGAATCCCATATGGGGGTTCAGGGATCGGGGGATGTTCACGGTATTTAAATATGATCTTAAATCTCCATACATGTGTGTACATATGGAATTGATTTTTTATTAACTTTATGAGTTAAATTAGTTGTTAATAAGTTTCATTTTTTAATTTTTAGGAGCTAAGAGGAGAAGGGTCTCTACTCCATCCATGGAGCGTGCCCATGGTTCACCTAGTCGTGGTATGGTTCACACAATTTAATCAATGAATATGTATATGTATTTATATGTACACATGAATTATTTTTCAATTGATTATAAATTCGTATTTGTTTATGAAGCTTCTATCTCGTCTCGAGAGTTTGGTGGTGGTTCAAATCCACTTAGAGGGCCATCAATGAGTGGTAGCAGGTTGCGTGAAGGGGGTGATATTTATTCCCCCGAAGGCCAATCAATGACTGCTAGTGCTGGTTCTCAGTAGGGTCGTTCTGGGTCTCAAGTTCAGTTTCACGGTGGAGAAGATGCTAACCAACCACGTCAAGGTTGCCATCAATTTCAATATTTTTTTCATTGAATTTGTACAATTTTTTTTACATGTGTTTTTTCTAATATAAGAAATTGTATATATATATTGATGTAGAGGCCGAAAATGTTCCAACTAGTGGTCAAAATAGACGCAGGGCAGACCGCTACATTCAAGAAGAAGATTGTCTACCCAACACAACTTATTCGGCCGACATTCCTGATATACCATGGGAAACAAACATGGCACAATGCACCTTACAAAGGTGTGAAAAAATTCATGCAGAATTGCAGAGAGATCTCGTGGCTTTGAATCTACCTGCTGAGAGTCGAGAAAGCCTCGAAGTAGTTACACATTCATTGGGCGAAATTGTAAATGTGTATAGAACTCTTGAGCCAACGACTGATACATTTGTAGAGGTGATGAGAAAGAGAAAGGAAACAGTGATGGGTCTAGATAAATGGGAGGATGTAAAACAAAGAGTTACAAAAGATGTGGCGAAGTCAATGTTTAATTTCAAGGAAGGGCCAAAAAGAAAAATGCTGAAGGTGAAATATTTCAAGCACTCAAATATAGCTCGCTATTTGTATGATAGGCACCTTGCGGCCTATGGAAGGCTCCCATGGAACGACGAGGTTCTTGTTTATTTTGCACAAATGTTTTATGCAGAATTTTTTTTGGGTATGAAACCCAACTACAATGACCTTCTATTAGAATTTTTTGGTCTGGGGAAAGGTTGATTGTATGATCGTAAGGGCACTAAGTGAGATGTGGAGTTGCCTCGCCCTGAGCCACCATTGGTGAGTCGACCTTTTCGGGTCGAAACTCCGCGCTCAGAAATGGATGCGACTTCTCAAATAAGTCGAGAAGCAAGGGATGTCATGATCGACAATGTTTACAATGGATTGGGTGGAGTCGATGTTTGTCTAAATTAACAAAGAGCATGTAAAAATACACGTGCCAATTTTGTGTATTGTACAGATGAAGAGATTGACAACATGAATGTTGAAGATCTCCGAATATATGCAAAAAAATGTTGCAATGGTTTTCAAGACCTAATTCTTCATGAGAAGAGGGCACGTGAATGATATGTGTTAATGACCTTAGCGTTTGAAATTATTTTAACATACATATACATGTGTACAATTTGTAATAAATACATGTGTATGTACATGTATACATTTATTTGTATGTACATTAATCTAACAGAAATGTATCATTATATGTTAAAACACCATTTGTAGTTCTCACACATGATGCATGACGAAAATGTTAATTTCATGTTTGGGACCTCTGGTTCAAACAATGCAGATGGGTCCCACCATTTTGATATGTTGGCAAATGTTAGTGTTTTTTAAGTGATATTTTAAAATAAATAATTGTGCACACATGTACATGTATGTATATATAATGATAAAATGTTTTAACAGATTCCGATTCCGTCCGATGTTTTTGGGATGGCGGTACCTTCTTCTTCCTTGGGAGATGTACCTTCTACTTCCTTAGGAGATGTGCCACATCCACAACAAGTATGGACAATTTTTCACTTTTAAAATTTATGTTTAAGTTATATATATATATATATATATATATATATATATATTCCACCTCAAAAAGTTCCATTAAAAATTGAGATATATATATATATCTCTTGAGTTATTTTAAATTTTTTGAATTTAGGTTCCTATAGAAGATTTCTTTAATCCACGGACTCTAGCGACGGAGATAGGAACATCCACACCATTTCAACCATTTGAACAAGTTGTCTAACTTTTTTTTTTAATATTATTGAAAATAAGTTTATATATGTACACGTGCATTTTCATTTGAAATTTTTTAATATATATATAACTGTACATGTATATTGTACAGTTTACCGTTGCAGATGTTCCCATTGGGGGGGGAACTTGTAGCAGGTGAACAAATGGAAAGGGAACCTCATGAGGTATTGCATGATTTTATTTTTTTTTAATATTTTTTTTTTACATGAAGTTCTATATATATTCTCACTCATTTTTAAACCATCAAATTTTAATGTTCAAGTACATGTGCATTGTGTACAGGTTTCCCATGCTTCATATGATAGTGCGTGGATTGAGACCCTGATAGGAAAGACGCTAGATCCATCTCTATTTGATGGACATGATTTGTAGATTTGATTTCAAGATTTAGATAGTCTTAAATTTTCTTTTTTATATATTATCTAGATGCACTGTCATATATATATATATATATATATATATATATATATATAACTTGATACAGTTTGATACTTGTGAGATCTACAATTTTTGGACATATTTTATTACAGTGTTAATATAATTTGTTTTGTTTCAAAAAGTTAATTTTTGGATGGTTTTAGTACTTTTGGCATGTGAATGTGAAGTAATGTTGTTATATAATTTGTTTGGTTTTTAAATTTTTTTTGGATAATTGAACTACTAGTAATGTTGTCATCTATAAATTAATGTTGTCATCTGAACTACATTTGGCATGTTATGTAATGATGTGTTATAATTTGTTTTGTTTTTAAAATTTAAGTTTTGTTTTGCTTCTTAATTACATTTGGCATGTTATGTAATGATGTGTTATAATTTGTTTGGTTTTTAAAATTTAAGTTTTGGATGCTTGGAGTACATTTGGCATGTGCAGTAATGTTGTGATCTATAATTTTTTGTTAAATTAAAAGTTAAAAGTTTTGGATGGTTTCAATCTACAATTGGCATGTGATATAATGTTAAATGTTTTTATTGGATAGTTGAACTATAATTGGCATGGCATGTGAAGTAATGTTATGTATGATATAATCAAAAAGTTTTTAAAACTCAAGTTTTGGATGGTTTCAATCTACATTTCGCATGTGATAAATTTAATGTTTTAATGTTGCACGATATATAATCAAAAAGTTTTTAAAACTTAAGTTTTGGATGGTTTCAATCTACATTTGGCACATGTGGTATAATGTGGAGTAATGTGGATAGTTGAACTATAATTAGCATGGCATGTGAAGTAATGTTATGTATGATATAATCAAAAAGTTTTTAAAACTCAAGTTTTGGATGGTTTCAATCTATATTTCGCATGTAATATTTAATTTTTTTAAATGTTTAATGTTTTAATGTTGCACGATATATAATCAAAAAGTTTTTAAAACTTAAATTTTGGATGGTTTCAATCTACATTTGGCACATGTGGTATAATGTTAAATGTTTCTATTGGATAGTTGAACTATAATTGGCATGGCATGTGAAGTAATGTTGCACTATATATATAATCAAAATTTTTTTAAAACTCAAGTTTCATTCGACATTTCGCATGTGATATTTAATGTTTTAATGTTGCACGATATATAATCAAAAAGTTTTTAAAACTTAAGTTTTGGATGGTTTCAATCTACATTTGGCACATGTGGTATAATGTTAAATGTTTCTGTTGGATAGTTGAACTATAATTTGCATGGCATGTGAAGTAATGTTGCACGATATATAATCAAAAAGTTTTTAAAACTTAAGTTTTGGATACCATTTTAATCTACATTTAATGTAAATCCCTTTAATTTTGATTTAATGTTGAATGTTTGTTAAATGTAAATCCATTTAATTTTGATTTAAAATGTTAAATGTTTTAAATGTTTTGATATAATGTTAAATGTTTTGATCTAAGTTTTTGATGGTTTCAATCTACATTTGGCCTATGGAAGACCCCATGCGTAGAAAACGGATGCGTTGCAGAAGGGGAGGTGGGGGTAGGGATGGAGGGGGCAGGAGTGCTGGCTCTCGCCCTCCTCTTTCCATCCATGACACAGGTAGCCACCTTCCTCCAGCAAGCAATGAAACACAATTTCACTTCACCAGCGCTATAGTCAGACCGCGAATTACGGTGACCATTTCCATCTCTTTTCAAGAGGAGCCACAAGATGAAGGTGCTTCTAGTTCCAAGAAGTGGTGGAGAAAGTCCACCATCCCAGCCCATCAGCTCTAGGACACCAGAAAGCCAACAACTCTTCCAGTCAAATCCACCTCGACGAGCTCCAACAGCGATGGCGCGAGCAACACCAACTCCTCCCAGCACTCCAAGGGAGTAGATGATGATCCGAAAGACTACGGTTGTCCAATTGTGGAGGAGAATCCTCCTACACACATCGATAGCTAGCCTGATATCAGGTCCTCTTTAGCTTTTTCCCGGTTATGGGCAATCCCTTTTCTGTTTTTTTGATTCATACCCCCTCTGGTGTTGGCTAGTTAGGAAACCCAAGAGACGGGTCTCGCTGTGTATATTATGTTCATTACAGTTTGTTAGAAATTACTGCAGAAATAAAATATTTACCGAGAGAATAATACACATACAAAACCCAACAACAAATCACATAAACATAAACACAATGTTTAACCGGGAAAACCTCAAATTTGGGGAAAAACCCAACCAATGAAATTTAATTAACCATTGGCCAAAACCCTGGCCAATTCGGCCAAGTGAGCCTTCACCACTCACCTCCATGCCTACCTTACAATGAAGTCTTCCCAGCCTTTTTATAGGCTCCATTACATGCGATACCATGGGATAAAACCATGGGTGCACAAAACCATGTGCCCCAAAACCACTACTATTTACCCTAGTCAACATTGACTCTACCCCGAGTCATGTTTACCTAAAAATTCCCCCCTTAAACTTGACTTGGGGATTATTGACTAAATCCAGCCAAACCTGCTAAATGAGACAACCCCGCTCACTCTAGCTCTTCCCCCCTCAAATTTTTACCCAGGGTAATTGTTAAGTTGACATCCCCCCTATCACCTAGGTCTAACCCAAACTTTACCAGTGATTCCCCAGGGGTAGGCATGCCATACCTGGTCTTACAGCAGTATGCCCATTTACATGTAAAAAATTAACTCCATTATAATAATATTTTTTTTTTTGTTTCATTGTTGCCATTCTTTGTATAACCATTCTCTACATTCATTCATGATGTCCTCTCAAAAGAGGACATCATAGTTGTACATCAATCTGCCCAATTCTCTCCTCAACCATGTACCACCACACTATGATAGTTATCTGGTCGACTCATTCCACAAAATCATCAAATACTTTGTATGAAACCAATGCCCATGGTTGCTTTCAATATTCATGTGTAGACTCATTTGTGGCCCTTTAATCTTGGCTTATGTTGCACCACCACTAGTGTTTTTCACCCCCAAAAACTGCATTGGCCACCCAGGTTTCAGTCATTCCTAGCTGTCATAGCCTCCATCGAAGCATCCACCACAATTATCCTTTGTGCCCTTGACCAGTGGATCATTCAATCCAATAACCATCGAGTGCCTGGTCCTCGCTAACTTCTTGGTTGTAGAAATAGCGATTATATCAGAGGTCGCGAGTTCGATTTGAGGCACGAGTGGTATCAGAGCAGTTTGCTTTTTCTCGATCCTTCTTTGCATGTCCCCAACGAGGTCGGGGTATAAGGAGCTAGGGCTTGATCTGGTGGAACCTTTGCAAGATCAGCCTCGCAAACCTCGACGGACGCCCATGGGGAACGAAAATAAAGATGAGGGAGCAGGAGATCCTATCAAAATATTGCTCGAGGAGGCCCTCGAAAAACAAAGGAACGTGATGATGGATAACTTTGTTCAGATCCTTCAACGGCTGCCCACTGGCGGCGCATCTGCATCCAGTAGCCACTCTGGAGTGGCGACTCCTTTTAAGGTACAAGTAAATTTTGACATTCCCATATTTGAGGGTCAAATAGACGCAGATGCCGTATATAGATGGTTGAATCTATTAGAAGGATATTTCTCTGTTCATGACTTTTCAGACCGGGAGAAGATTATTTTTTCACTCCTCAAAGCTACCCCCCATGTTAAGGACTAGTGGGAAACCTACTGTGAGAACAAGGACCAGACAGAACCCTCTCTGTTCTCGGCCGTACCAACTTGGAATTCTTTCCGAGACACCGTCAAGGAACAGTACTATCCCGTGGGGAGCTATGAGGACAAGTACATACAATGGACCACGCTGCGACAACAAAGGGATCAAGATGCGCATGAGCTGACGAATCTGTTCCATACCCTGCGCACAAAGTTGGGTATCAAAGATTCAGAGAAACATCTGGTGCTAAAGTATCGCAGCTGTCTGCACAGATACATTCAGGAGGAAATGGAGTTCCTCAACATCTCCTTGCTTGGTACGACATACCGGTATGCTGCCAAGATTGAGCAGAAATTCAAGCAGAAGAAGCGAGACTTTGGATCTGCGAATCAAAAGCAAGGGAAAGGTGCTTCCAAACCGTAGAACAAAGGACCGAGCCAAGGCATGGTGGCTAAAGACAACTCATCGAAGCCACAAGAAAAGAACAACACCGCAAAGCCAAAGAAGGACACGGGAAAGTGGTGTGAGTTCCATAAGAGCTCCACTCAGAACACAAGTGAGTGTCGGGCCAAGCAGTCGCTAGTGGCCGAGATGAGGGCTTCTGAGTCAGATGCATGCTCCGACTCCGAATCAGAACCTGAAAAGGGGAATGAAAAAGGAAAACAGATTATTGATGCGGAGCCCAACGCCACTGTTGCCACTACAAAGATCCAGAAGGAGGAACCGGAAGATCCAGAGGAGGAGGAACGTCTCTTCCACTCCCAGATGTGGGTAAAGGGCTCCCCTATACAATTCATTGTCGATAATGGGAGCCAAAAGAACATCATTTCAGCAGACACTGTGAAGTGGTTGGGCTTGCTGACCACAACTCACCCACATCCATACACCATCAGGTGGCTTCACCAAGGACGAGATCTCTGCGTCAGCCAACAGTGTCGCCTTCCCTATAGCATCAAGCCCTTCACGGATGAGGTATTATGTGATGTTGCTCCTATTGATGTTTCTGATGTATTATTAGGACAACCATACTTGTGGAAGCGTCATGCTGTGTATGAGTCTCGACCTCGTGCTGTTATTATTAATTTGGGAAATAAGTTGTACAGGATACCAGAGGTACCACCTCCTACGACTATCTCTTTGGTTACTGCAAAACAATGTAGTAAGCTCATTTCCCAAACCAGGAAATTCGTTTTCCTGATGATCCGCCCCCAGGGCAAGAAGAAGACTGTGGCCACGACCTCCAGACAGGGCCCCTCCGCACGACAACAACAAATGGATAAGGTCGTGGAGGAGTACGGGGACATCTTCACCTCACCCACAGGGGTTCCTCTGCACTGCCAGGTCAAGCACCCGATTGATCTGACCCCAGGTGCACCGCTACCCAATGGACCGATCTATCGACGCTCTATTCTGGAAAATGATGAAATCAAGAGGCAGATTCAGGAGCTGTTGCAGAAAGGTCACATCAGACCAAGTTCATCGCCCTGTGGGAGCCCGATCGTGTTGGTACAGAAGAAGGATGGGACGTGGAGACTCTGTATTGACTATCGGGCGCTGAACAAGATCACTGTCCTGAATAGGTACCCAATCCCACGGATTGATGACCTTCTGGACCAACTCCAAGGTGAAAAATATTTCAGTAAGATCGACCTGAAGTCTGGGTATCACCAGGTACCAATTGAACCCTTTGATGTGTGGAAGACTGCCTTCAAAGCTAAGGAAGGCCTTTTTGAATGGCTGGTCATGCCTTTCGGGTTGACGAATGCTCCCGCAACCTTCATGAGGATGATGGACGACATCTTGCGGCCATTCACCAACTCATTCGTAGTGGTGTACTTGGATGAAATTTTGATCTTCAGCAAGACTTGGGAAGAGCACCTTCATCACATCCGACAAGTCCTCCAAACACTGCGGCAACACAAGTTGTGTGCCAATTTGGAGAAGTGCACGTTTGGCATGACCCAGGTTCAATATCTGGGATACATTATTGATGAAAGGGGGGTGCATGTGGATCCAGCCAAGATCCAAGTCATTCAGGATTGGCCAGCCCCGACCACTATAACAGAGCTTCGCAGCTTTCTGGGTCTTGCTAATTTCTACCGCAGATTTGTGTTGGGATTCTCTCATATCACTTGGCCCTTGAGTCAAGTCACCAAAGGAGGAGCAAGAGCAAAATTCTTTTGGTCGGAACCTCAACAGAAGGCATTCAAAGAATTGAAAAATCGCCTCTGTTCTGCCCCAGTGCTCAACTTACCAGACTTGCAGCAGCCATTTGAGATCGAGACAGATGCCTCTGACTATGCTATTGGGGCAGTTCTTACTCAACAGGGACATCCAGTGGCATATCACAATGAGACATTGTCTGAGACAGTTTGCAAGTATCCCACCTATGACAAAGAAATGTATTCCATTGTGCAAGCCTGTCGACAATGGAAGCATTACATTTTGGGGAAGGAAACAATCATCCAAACAGACCACCGGCCCCTGCAGTTCATACAGACACAAGGGAAGTTGCAGAATGATCGCCATCAAAAGTGGTCCACATATCTGCAACAGTTTCATTTGAACATCAAGTACAAGAAGGGTAGCACCAATAATGTTGCAGACTGCCTCAGCCGACCACCGATCGTGGCACTCACCACCGTGCTCATCTCTTGTGGGCACGAGACTTCTGATTGGCCGCTTCTCTATGAGAGTGACCCAGAATTCAGCCACACTTACAAGGCACTCTTGGGGGGCATGAAAGTTCCATATTTTCACCTCAAAGGTGCACTTTTATGTCACCTGGGACACCTTTGTGTTCCTTCAAGCGAGCGTGCCAAGATGATATGGGAAGCACACTACAGTCGAGCCGCTGGGCATTTCGGGGTCGAGAAAATAGTAGCAATACTACAGAAGTATTTCTATTGGCCGAACCTTCGAAAGGATGTCGAGAAGCACATTAGATCCTGCACTGCTTGTGCCATTGCCAAACCGACCATCAAGAAGCAAGGCCTATATACTTCGCTACCTACCCCTAGTTGACCTTGGGAATCCATCTCCATGGATTACATGTCGGGCCTGCCCTCTACTAAGAATGGCAATGACTGTGTTTTCGTGGTCGTTGACAGATTCTCGAAGATGGCCATTATGGCGGCCTGTAAGAAGAATATCACAGCAGAAGCTACTGCTAAACTCTTCTTTGAGAACGAGTACGGGTACACTTTGGGATCCCACAGTCTATCATATCAGATCGCGACAGCAGGTTCCTTAGCACATTTTGGTCCAACATCTGGTCAATGTTGGACACCAAGCTCACTAAGTCCACAAATTTCCATCCCCAAACTGATGGCCAGAAAAAGGTCATCAACATGATGATAGTACACATTCTGCGCATGTAAAATTCAAAGCATCCACGGACATGGGATGAGAGCCTCCCCTATGTACAACACAGTTATAATCGGGCTCTCCACAGCTCAACTGACCACATCCCCTTTCAAGTGGGTTTGGGTTTCCAGCCACTATGTCCCATTGACGTAGCCATGCCATTTGCAGCTGCTCAGGCCGATTCAGCGCACGTCCAGTCTGAAGTTGACAAAGCAAGTAGCTTCATCGAGCGCATTCAACACATCCGCCAATAGGTTCATGATATATTGGACAGAGCCAATGCGCAGTACAAGCAGCGCCATGATCAACACCGGGTGCCACACAACTTCCAGGTGGGCGACAAAGTATAGCTGCATTTGCAGAGGAGCGCCTCACTGGACCTCACCACAAGCTTCGCCCGCTCCGATACGGGCCGTACACCATCACCAAGGCTGTAGGGAACAAATGCTTTTGAGCTTTATTCCACCATTCCTTGGTTCCACACACCCTGCCTTCAATGTGGATCGCCTTCGTCCTTACTTCCCACCTCTACCGGACACTTCGGACATTGCCGTAACAACCTACACCAACAAAGTTGAACCCTGCATCGCATGGAACAGCCACCACAGATTGTATCATGGTGACATGCAAATTAACTATCTTCGCCAACGTAGGATCCAACATCAAGGGTTGTCAAGCCGGCCAACTCCTGGCACCAAGAAAGTGGTTCACCAGATCTAATGTTCATGTTGTAAATTTCCTCATCTCATGGAGGAACTTGACCAATGGGGACCATTGTTTCTTAAGGGGGAGGAATGATCCAGATGGATATTGGTGGCCACCCGACTATTCCACTTGGGGCCCCACCATTGTCTCTTTTAGTTTTTTTCACAACTTACTATTTTTAGCAGTTTTTCGGGTCCCGAACTTCCGGAGCCGTTTTCGAGGCCCTAAACGACGTTTTGGGTATCGTTTACCAACAAATTGGATCATCGACCTGCCCCGACAGCTTGTAGTCCTCGCATGAGCTTATCGATGTACGTGCGCCAAACGAAGATAGTATGCCAAAGTTACGTCTCGAGAAGTTGAAACACCAATTTAACCCAACTGGGGGCCCATAGTTTTGGCGTTTCATCTCCTAGGGTTAGGTTTTTAGATGTTTAGGTTCTCCATTGTTTCTCAATAATAAATAGGCCCTCGAGCCTCATTGGAACTCAGTTCAGAGGCCTGTAGCCGCCACATCTCTTCTCAGAGATAGCTACCAGTGCCCTAGCTAGTTTTATTTCCATTCTGTCTGTAAGCAAATTTCAGTTCTTTGCTATTAATGAAATGAAGTGTTAATTCTGCTGCATCTCTGTATTTATGGTTATATGTTTATTTTGTTGCGTTCCTACATAAATCTGGATCAATTGGCCACCCAGGTTTCAGTCATTCCTAGCTGTCATAGCCTCCATCGAAGCATCCACCACAATTATCCTTTGTGCCCTTGACCAGTGGATCATTCAATCCAATAACCATCGAGTGCCCTACTCTATTCACAACACAAAGAGACATATCCAATCTAACCGCTCAATCATGCTGCAATTCACCTTTTGCTATTCTTTCTTGGCATTACATCTTAATCTTGATGTACCATTCAAGATCAGATCTACCAATGCCCGATTGTCTCGCTGCAAGTATTCATGCTGCAAGTCCTTTGACGACTTCAACATGAAAAAACTATCTTTGATTACAGTGCGTACCAACGCGAACTGGATCATCGAACCTTTGAGCACACGCACAATTTTGCTTCGCCTTCGACCGGCTCTGTCACTGTCTATATGACACATTTTTCTTCTCTGACCCTGATCTGTAGATCGTTGTTCTTAGGCATAACGAAATCTACATGTCCCACCTTGTCTTTGATACCCACTCCAGTCGGGATCCCCTTGCTGGATTCGAGGCTTTTGTACTGCGGAAAAGTGAAAGCGAGGGGAGGTAGGGATTTACTCCATTGCCACCCATCGTTTATCATGGGAGCCTCAAATCTGGCCCAGACTAAAATTATGGCGAACTGAATCGGATATACAAGCCCTCCTGCCAATGGCCTCGTCGACCAGATCACATGGCTCCAACACAACCATGGCACCATTCTCCACGCTCTTATTGAAAGCGTCTTGAGCATCTTAGACAGCTCGAACTACTAACCCATGCTTGTCAAAGAACCGCCGCGCCTCATATGGCCTTCCAATTTGACAACATAAACCTTTTTCAGAGAAATACCATGATCTTTTTAAATCCGCAGGTGTAGTTTGTGAACAACACCGAATCGTGACAGATCTACAAATAGAAAGTTATCCCCTTTTTAGTGAACTCAATTCTACGCTTTTCAAACACCACTAACGACCCTTTTAAACATCAGATCTGACTAGATACGCCTCCTTCACACGTAGAACTATATCTGACAAATTTAAACAAATTTCGCACAATATTCAGCTTCTTTGCACCGGTGGTTTCACTATGCAGCAATGGAATTATATTTCCATCTCAACGTGCTTCTAAATTCATACATGTTGGCACCAACGTGTTAAGCAAGAAAATATCGCATCCATCAGCTAGGAATGTCATTGACTCATCTGAATCCAAAGCCACCTCCAGAATTCGCCTCCACAATGCTTAATCGGTTTCAAATGGCCATGACCGTGAAACCCTTTCTAGGATCGGTTTCCAAACGCTGCGCTAGTCTCTCTTTGCATCAGGCCAATACGAACCCTTAGCTTTAGAAGCATTTCTCTAAAATCAAACATGGCTCCAATACTAGTTGTTAGAAATTACTGCAGAAATAAAATATTACCGAGAGAATAATACACATATAAAACCCAGCAAAAAATCACATAAACATAAACACAATGTTTAATCGGGAAAACCCCAAATTTGGGGAAAAACCCAACCAATGAAATTTCATTAACCATTGGCCAAAACCCTGGCCAATCCGGCCAAGTGAGCCTTCACCACTCACCTCCAGGCCTACCTTACAATGAAGTCTTCCCAACCTTTGTATAGGCTCCATTACATGCGATACCATGGGCTAAAACCATGGGTGCACAAAACCATGTGCCCCAAAACCACTACTATTTACCCTAGTCAACATTGACTCTACCTCGAGTCATGTTTACCTAACACAGTTATATATATGTAAATCCTTTAATTTTGATTTAATGTTAAATGTTAAATGTTTTGATCTAAGTTTTGGATGGTTTCAATCTACATTTGGCCTAGATGGAAGACTCCCATGTGAAGTATTTTTTTGATTGAATCAAAAAGAGTAAAGAAGTAGTTGTATATATGTAAATCCCTTTAATTTTGATTTAATGTTATTTAAATATTAAATGTTTTTATCTAAGTTTTGGATGGTTTCAATCTACATTTGGCCTAGATGGAAGATACTCCTATTTGAAGTATTGTAAAAGAAGTAGTTATATGTAAATCCCTTTAATTTTGATTTAATGTTAAATGTTAAATGTTTTGATATAATGTTAAATGTTTTGATCTAAGTTTTGGATGGTTTCAATCTACATTTGGCTTAGATAGAAGACTCCTATGTGACTTTTATTGTTTTGATTTAATCAAAAATTTATTAAAACTCAAGTTTTGGATGGTTGAAGTACATTTGGAATCTTAAGTTTGCTTTTGATCTCTACATAGTCTTGTTTGAAAGAAAAAAATTCCAATAGGAAGAACATAGATTTTCAATGCAACTAACCATGCATCAATTGAACTCTAATTGAAAAAAGAGTTTAAAGAAGTAGATATATGTACAAATTATCCCTTTAATTTTGATTGGAAATAGAATAAGTACATATATGTTTGTTGAATTTGGGTCAATGTCATTAATGCACTGAAATAGGTAGCCTTGTTGATTTATAATTTGGTAAATTGATAATTTTTTCCGGAGATGTAAAGAAGTACATATATGTTTGTTGAATTTGGGTCAATGTCATTAATGCACTGAAATAGGTAGCCTTGTTGCTTATAGCTAGTATTACAGAACACTCTTACATAGTCTTGTTTGAATGAAAAAATTTCCAATAAGAAGAACATAGCTTTTCAATGCAACTAACCATGTATCAATTGAGCTCTAATTGAAAAAAGAGTTTAAAGAAGTAGATATATGTACAAATTATCCCTTTAATTTTGATTGGAAATATAAGAAGTACATATATGTTTGTTGAATTTGGGTTAATGTCATTAATGCACTCAAATATGTAGCCTTGTTGATTTATAATTTGGTAAATTGATGACATTTAGTTAATTGCATTTTGGAAAATGGAACATATATCCGACCATTGGACAGACAAATTTTGTAGTAGATTTTCAATCAGGAATAGAGATGTGGGTCAAATCCCACCAAAAGTCGGAGAAGTGCTCCGAGTCTCTTGTCTGAAAGGAATCTTCGTACAAAACTATACCGTGGATGATTTATTTACATTGCACAGATACTTTTTACTAGAAAAGCTCACAAGAAAAATTGGGCACATTAAGTTCGTGTATATATCCAATACGATTTTTCATCAATGCACATAGAAAAACTACTTTTAGTTAAAATTGCATCTAGAACATATATATTGAGTACATTTAAATCATTTTTCATCAAGGCACATAGTAAAACTACTTGAACAATGAATTTCATTCTAGAATGTATATATATCCAATATGTAAGTAACATTTTTCATCAATGCACATTGAACATATCTAACCATTGGACAAACAAATTTTGTACTAGATTTTCAATCAGGAATAGAGATGTGGGTCAAATCCCACCAAAAGTCAGAGAAGTGCTCTGAGTCTCTTGTCTGAAAGGAATCTTCGTACAAAACTATACTGCGGATGATTTATTTACATTGTGGATACTTTTTACTAGAAAATCCAACTAGTTTTTCATCAATGCACATAAGAAAAACTAGTTCCAGTTAATTGCATTCTAGAACATATATATTGAGTACACGTGAATCATTTTTCATCAATGCACATAGTAAAACTACTTGAAAAATTAATTTCATTCTAGGACACACACACACACACACACATATATATCCTTGATACATGTAACATTTTTCATCAATGCACATGTATATATCCTTGATACTTTCAGTTGATACTAGAGCACGTGCACATGTACCAAAACAATTTGTACATGTGCAAACACTTGCACAAATAACATAAGCAACTCAATTTTTAGTTGAGTGTACTGGAAGTTCTAAAACATATTTAATCCAAAGAGAATAAATTGTTGGGAAATTCAATCAAAAAAATTCCAATGGAATGCCATCTTCAATAATCCGTTCATGATCGGATTTTGACATTTTCCACTTCTTAATTTTTGTTTTTCTCTTTGATTGAACCTCTATCAATTTTATGCGTGCTGCACACACCAAATGACTATATTAACAACTTATGGAATCAGGTTCATAGTCTTCAAAGTAAACAAAGTCCCCACTTTGATTAGTTTGTTTGAAAAAATAACCTTTCAGTGTAATAGATCCTCTATCATATTGAAATCCGTGATCATTATAGTTTTCTAATAATTTCATTTTTAGTTCAGTGCAATGCATCAAATAATACTTAACATTTTCATCGTTGTCAATAGGTGAGATTACAGCAAAAACATCTCCTGCACAATAAAACAAACTTAACAAAATTATACATATTTAAATTTATTTCTAGATCTTTAAATCATTAGAAAGCAATTCAAATGTTACCTTCTCTAAAAAGATCAGAAACTCGATCACCATCGGATGATATTGTAGTTTCCTCTGATTGCATTTCTTCAAACATTGCAATAGACATTTTTCCCTTTGTATTTTGCTCTGTATGTTTCCAATCTTTTACATACATGTTGTTTTCACAAACGCCATTGGATTTTGTGTTGTCTATGCAAACATCACAAAAACAAGAATATTTTCTTTTATCCAATGCAAACACATTTTTGGACGATTTTGTTTTAATTGAATGCAATTTTCGAGTCCCTTTTATTGTTTCAATGTCATTTCCAATTGATCTATCTACGTCTTCGATCCCAATATGCCAGAAAAACATTTATATGGAAAATTAAAAGAAGAATTTGTAAATATGATATCAAAATAAAATCAAAGATAATCATTGCACGATAAATGTACACAATGTTTAAAATTAGATTTCCAATAAAAATTAAATTGAATGTACCTTCGCACTTCCCTTGATTGGTTAGTCTCATGGCTTAGAGCAGCGATGCAACATTGAACAACTTCTTTAGCGTTCACAAGTCGGCTTGTAGAGGGGTTCATTTGATATCTTCGAAGTGCTCGTTTTATGCATGCTCCTGCACCGTCATGTTCTCCTTTTCCATGGCCAGTCTCAAAGAAATTCCAACAATGTTTAATGCAGGTTTTCTTATGAAGACAACACAACCAAAAGAATGATCGTGCAGATTTGAATTGACTTGCGCATCCGTCTAACCATATCCAATGTTCATTGAATGTTATTCCACGATTTTTCAAGGAATCATAAATTTTTCCAAAACAATGTTGTAGAAAATATGTATCATGTGTACGATCGTCACTGATATAAAAGTGATATTCTTTAATGATATGTTGATTTTCAATCGTGATTTCTATATGATCAACGTTTTGTTCAGCATGTCTATATAGAATATGAACGAGCATGGAGACTTGGTCAGAATGATAATATTCACTTTGAATTTCTTTTTGTGGAACAAATGTATAGTTTTCTGCAAAATCAATCACTGAAAAAATGGTCCCTGGTGGAAAAACTTCACAAGATTTTTTGAATTTCAAGTCTTGCCATCGAGCTCTATGGGAATGCTTGGTGTATTTGTAAATTTCTGCCTCAAACTTTCTCAAAAAGTCTATCAGAAAAATTTCTTCTTTTAGTAATTCAATTCTTTTAACACTATTTGCACCTTGAATCGATGTATCGATATATTCATATCTCTTCCATTTCACTTTCATGTTGGAAAATGATTGATCATTTATATCAGTACGATATTTGTTTTGAAATTTAGTCAAATTTCCACAATCATCGCATTTTATACCACCAACACATTTCTTTTGGTAAAATAGTTCATCGCTTTCTGTTTCACATAGAATTTGAGATATGGAATCACGGATAGTGGAAGGAGGAGGTGAATCCTTCCATAATGTTCTACCAAAATCAAGGAATGTGTCATAATATAACTCAAATTCCACATGATAATGGTAACAACAAGTGTCGCATACAGTGATAGGTTTTACATACCATGGTTTTTGTTGAACAAAAACACTGATTGAAACATGAATTTGACTATTCTATTCTTTGAACTTGTTGAATAAATCTATCTGAGTGGTTTCCAAGAAATATTTTTCATGTTCTTCGTACTGATTTCGTGATATTCTTCTTCACATCACATGCCTTGCAGTTGGCCAAGCACGCGAATTGTTCTTCCAATATTCATATATTATTTTTTTAACATTTTCTCCAAGTCTATCTTTGTATGGTTGCCTACAAATAGCTCTCCAACAAGCGAGTTCATCATTTACATCTACTTGTAGCCGAAATTTCCAATGTTTGTGCAAAGTTTTTCGCAAGGTTCCTAATGCTCGTGCCATAGATGTTACCAAATGATTATGTTTAGTACTTGATGAAACCATTGCCATATGTATTCCTCTACGTACAATTGAAACATTTTTATCTCTAGATATCTTAATTGAATTTATAGTACTACTTATATTTTGTATCACATTTCCTTCATTTTTTTTATTATTATTATCTTTGGTTGATTTTCGAATACCCAGTAATGTCGTAGCTTCCTTTAATTTCCTTAATGATAGGAGACCTTTCAAAATTTGAGCTTGAACTGTCACCGCTCATTTAAGAAATACTTTTCAAAAATGCAGTTAACACGATATCGTATAACATAGTCAGGTTTTTTATCTCCATATGTGTGAGTGTCAACATTTTCTAACATCTCATCATCGACACTGATTTCATCTGTACATATTCGAAAAAATAGTGCATAATAAGTTTACATATGAACAAAAAATAACTAAATTAATAAATATATGTATAATTTCAATAATACGTGCATGTGTTCAATATATATATATATATATCTATATATATATATATATATATATATATATATATACCTTGTGACTCAATTTCTTCATTTGAATTTCTTTCAATATTTTCACCATCTTCAATCATTGGTTCAATACCTCTTTCACTTTCACTTTCAAAATTTTGTATCTCATCATCAATGTTTTGAGGAATATCTCTATCTGTTTACATTAAACAAAATATTTGAATTCAAATTAGTTCATCAAATAAAAATTAAGCTTCACATTTTACACTAGGAAAATTTTAAATATATCAATAGATCATAATGTTTACATTTACATACCTGCTTCAATTTCTGCTTGAGGTTGATTTTCCCCTTCAATATTTGAGAGGGCTTCTATCTTTCTTTTGCAAGATTGTCTCGTCTCTTCTCTATGTTCCTCAGGGTCTCTTTTTCGATCATATTTTCTCGCACAAGTCCTTCGATTTCCCATGATAATAGAGCATGAAGTTCAAAAAATTAGAAAATAACTCAATTAGAAAAAGAATCACAAAAGATTTAATTTAAAAAAAAATCATTTTAATTTTTTTGCAAAAAATACATACTCCAATCCAAAACACTTACTTTAAAAAATTCGAGGAAAAAATGTCTTATAAAAATGAAACGAAGCTCAAAATATTTACTTCAACTCAAAACACTTACTCTAAAAAAATGTCACTTCAAAAAATGCCTCCAACTTAAAAAAAATTCACTTAAAAAAATACTTTCAGAAAATGTCTTTTCGAAATTAAGCCCAAATCCATACTTTCAAAAAAAATGAAGCACAAAAAACATCCAAAAAAATGTATTACATGCCTCCAAGAAATGTCCTTTGAATGTATGTCCAAGAAAATTCCTTAAACCCAAAACAATTCTTTGCAAAATCAGGCCGCCTCCGAGAAAAGTCTTTAAACCCAAAACAATTCTTTGCAAAATCAGACCATCTCCAAGAATTCGAAATTAAGCACAAATCCATACTTCAAAAAAAAATGAAAAAAGAACATCCAAATTTTTTTATCACATAACTCCAAGAAATTTCCTTTGAATGTACTGTCAGGGTCCCGTGATTTGGCTGATTGGCAAGCCAAATGACAGTGTAACATCAAACCAAGCTTTGGAGCCCAAGGACCTAGCCTTCCTGGACTCAGAGAGGGCTCTCTCTACATGTGTAAGGGATATCTATGTGTTTGCTTATTATGTTCTGATTTTAGGCTAGTTATGAAGTAAGTTTTTTGGTTTTGGTTTTTTAGGTTGTGAGGGATGAAACTGATCAAATATATGAAATAGGTAACAAGATGTTAGATTAACTGGGCTATCGGGTCAAAAGGTCAAGAAAGCTATTAGATGACGATACAAGGCTGTTGAAGGGCCGATTTGATTCAAGGTAGAAATGATCTTTGGGAAAAATGGAGTAAATGGACATCAAGTTTGTGAAAGACGAAGGATTTCAAGCATAACTAGTTTGATAGCAGACATAAACATGGTATGGAAAACCATTAATCATGCAAAATGTAACTATAAGCTAATTAATACATAGAAATCAACATTCAAGCCATGCATAGAAGTATAAGACCCTCTAACTTTGGGAAATGGCTATCAGACTTTGGGGAAAACACTTAAGGAAGAAAAACAACTCAAAACACTATGCCAGAACGCCTAAACACAGTACTTCAAGTTATTGGGCACTTTGAACAACAAGATTTGCATAGTTTTAGGCAAAGGGCTAGATCGAAACTAGGCCTCCTTGGTTCAAACAAAATGATAATCTAATCAGTCAAAGAGAAATTTCATGGATGGAACTATAGCTATCCATAGGTAAGCAGGGCATACCGTAAGTCCTTAGCATGTATAGAACTATGAATGAAACAAGCAACAATATCCTCAAGTTGTTAAAGAGCAGTTAAGAATTCTTTAATGCAACTAAGGAAGAAGAAAACATGAAGGCTATGAAGATTCGGGAAATTTGAGGTGCCTCCATGGGCATATCTCAAATTTGTTCTCTACCGATCTATAGCAAGCAAGAAACATGTATCATGAATGAAAACTAGTGGACAACAACGAAGCAAGAGACACTATACCATTCTACCAAGTCATGGAATCCATCATCAATCCTTCATCATTCATCCAAGAACATCCAAGAGGCAATCCAAAAGCATAACACAAGTATTTTCTTCCAAAGCTCATATGACCATATATTGCTTCTCTTCTCAAGTTCAGCCTTGTTTTACAATGAAAGCCTTTGGAATATATAGGCTCAAGTGAGGAAAACCTCATGGTTCAACTTGCCATCCTATTGGCCTAATCAAAATATATAATCTTGTCCTTGAGGCTTTGCAAAGCCCAAGGCACAAAAATATCTCATAAAATATCTAAAAAATGCTAAAAAAGGGAATTAAATTGACTTTGCATCATTTTCCATGTGGAAAATAGCTAAACGCACATTTGGAAAAAGCAGATTTTAAAGGTTCAAAAATTACAAAAATACTTCAAATTTTCATCAACAAAAGGTCCCCTGAATTGCCGGAAACATTTGGCAGCCTTCCCGATGTCGAAACGAGGCTCATGATAGCTCGTTCGAAAGCTCTGTGTGTCTACTTTCCGGCGCAACTAAAATTTCCCCAATCTGATGCCTGGAAGTCCTCCAAAATATGCACCTGTGTGTAAAAAGCCAGAAAATTACAGTCTGCTGATAGACCGGGCAGAGTGTGCAAAAAGAGAGCCTTTTTCGCCACTTTGAGGGGGAAAATGATCTCCAAATGTTCTGAAAAATCGCTGAGGGCATGCTCATGAAATTATGGCATCCAATGATACCATTCTCCTCCTTTGACGAATCCTCAAAATGAAATGGCGAATTTATGAGTTTTTGAACAAAAACTCAAAAATGCCAAAAAAACCAAAAGTAATCAAAATGGGCCCAAAATTGGTGTGCATGACCCTCAAGGGTTCTTAGCAATACGTTCTGAAGATCGGGCCAAAATCCCAAGTCTGAAGGTGTCTTTCTCCCTTTTCTTCTTGAAACTGCTGTTTATCACTACTGAGTTATTGTTGTTCAGCACTCTTCTCCTCTTTTTGCTACTGCTGCTCATCTTTACCATTGTCATGCTGCTCCTGTTGTCTTGACTAGAGGGGCATCTTGATCTAGATGTGCTCCTGAAACACCAAACTGCTTCCAAGCCTTTGGAATGCCTACTTTAAACCAAACTCTGTCCTAGCCTGTCAACTTTGCTATTAAGCAACAAGTGATTTCAAAGATAGTGTGAAAATGCTCTTCTTTGGTGTAAGACCTTTGTTCCTTCAGAATGATGCCTTTCTAGCCTTTGTATATCAATCAGTCAACATTCATAATGAATACACAGTAAAAGGAGAAAAAATACAGTCAAGGTGACTTTCCTATGTAAAGGTACCCAGCTTTGATGTTCGAGGCAATAGGGCACCCTTGTCTTTGCAGAGGAAGGAAAAAACAAAAGCCTTTGATTCAAAAACACTGCTCTCTGTTGGTATGCAACTCAACCAGTCAATTCCACACAATATACACAGTCAACTTTAGTGCAGACACATAGTCAATTTCACTGTTTATAGAACAAAGGTGGCAGAGCTTTGAAATGCTTTTGAGGTTTTAACAAAAGGCTTGTAGGAGTTTTGTCTTTTGAACAGTCGAGGCTCCCTTTCAACATAAAACCCTGCCTCTCTAGAATACTGCCTTTCCAACCTCTGAATATCAACCTTTAACAAATAAAATTTGAAGAACAAAAAGACAGTCAATTAGTACACACAGCCAACAATGATCTTTTCTGTGTGTGTGGCGATGGTACCCTGCCCTTTGATGCTTTGAAGATATAAGATACCATTTTCCTTGTTAGAGGAAAGTGAAAACATAGTTTTAGTTCAAAACATTCTCTTTCCTTGTAGGCACTTCACCAGTATATTCAGCACTACACCATAGTTTTAAACAAAGGATATCCTGACAGAAAAAAGCACTTGTTTATGGATATGGTGACAGAGTTTGAAAAGTTTTTTATGCCGTGGTAACAAAACTTGTAGCAGTCCAAGGCTAATAAACTCTTCTTCAAACAAAGCACTGCCCTTCTCATATGTAGATCACCAAATATATTTAATAATATAAACATAGTCGATTAATAAGTATCTTCACAGTCAAATTTTACTGTGTTATGGGATTAGGTGATAGAGCCCTGTAGCTTTTAATTAACAGTCCACTCTTCTTCAACAAAAAACACTGCCTTTTTCATGCTCTACTTTCTCTCATATTAGTTTGACAATACCTTGAACTGCAATGGGAGTTTTACTCACTGATTATGCTTTATAGAACAGAAGTTAAGACACTTCTTTCTCCCTTTGATAAAATAGAGGGAACTCTTTTGAAAGATCATAATGCTCATATGAGGGCTACTGCTATCTGAGAACTGACCTACTGTTCACCATTTAATCACCTTGTGCTCCTTCCTTTCATTTTCTACAGATGCGACTATCTTACACCTCTTCTGAGCATTCTTGACAGTACGAGTAGCAAGGCCACGACATCCTGGGTTTTCTCGATTGAGAGATGTTTCAGCCACAGACTGCTCTAACTTAGGAGTTACCGTTGCTTGATCATCCAATTCCTCATCCGAATCTAAACTAATCAACAATTTACTGTCTGTGCATTTGGCAACAATTTGATTCTGATCTGCATCAGAACTGCTTAACATGAGTGTCTGGGCATTTATTTTGCACACCATGGTTAGCATTTTCTCCAAGAGAAAGAGAAGGTAGTGCAATTATTTTTCTACCTCTTCCATTGTCCCCATTCACTCTTGTCCCTTCCATCCTTTTGTAAGGAGTGCAATTTTGGATAACCCTGAATATATGAACTTTAAATATGTATTTTTCCTTGTTCACCAACTGAAAAATGCATACATCTACCTCCTCAAGATTATTATCAACTGAAAACTGCCTCCAGCCTCCACTCAGTCCAGCTCGTCCACAATCCCCAATATATTGGACTGTCCATTCCTTATTGGCAGGGCCCAGAAGAGTTACATAATATCTTCCTTTTGGGAATTGAAAACAACTGTCAAGTATTTTTGGTAAGGCAAGCCAAAATCCTTGGTATACATGAGATTGCTTCATAACTATTAAAGCCAATGGTTTAGTCGACATAAAAGAACGAGCGTCATTGAGAGCCTTGTTCCTCTCTGCTTGTATAACAGGATGCCTACAAGAAACATAATACGCTTGCACATAACTCTTTTCTCCAGTCCATGCAGATGTAAATATCTCATGCTTCTTTCCAACAAAAGATGGTTGATAGCCCTCAGTATTCTTGATGGTATGAGCAGTAATGCCTGCACTAACATGATATGGGTGTTTTGCTGAATTAGGACATGTTTCAGCCACATATTGCTTGAACTTAGAAGTTCCCATTGCTTGCTCATTTGAATCCTCATCTGTATATAAAGTAATTGGCATTTGACTGTTTGTGCGTTTGGGAACAACTTGATAGCGATCTGCATCAAAATTCTTAACAAGAGTGTCTGGGCAATTATCTTGTGCGTGTGCCCTTTCTTCAAGAGAAAAAAGTGACGCTCCAAAATTTTTCATGTTGAAAACATTCCATTTTTCACAGCCGCTTCTTCCAAATGTTTGAACTGTGAAATATGACTTGCGTGTATACTTAAACACTAGAAAGTCTCCGAGCTCTAATCTGTGATCACATGCAAATTTCTCCCAACCCTTTTGAAACTCCATACCAATACTTGTCTTGCATAACTTTACAGACCACCGCTGGCTACTTGGCCCTTAAAGAATCACGTTTCCATTAGACTGATTTCTGAGCTTCCCTACAAATGCTGGTGGAATACGCTGAAGATATCGATGAAGTTGTCGATTTGAAGACCTTGGACAGTTGTTCAAATCATTTAAGAGGCGTTTGAACTGTCAACAAGTGCGCGACACTTCAGAGGAAAAGAGCGCCGCGCAAGAATCATGGCCGGGTGGCTTGTCGGGTCGGTGTCGGGCGCTCGTGACTCGCGGCTACAGGAGCGCCGCGCAAGAATCATGGCCGGGTGGCTTGTCGGGTCGGTGTCGGGCGCTCGTGACTCGCGGCTACAGGAGCGCCGCGCGACGCTACAGGGGCGCCGCGCGCCTTTGTATCGCAGTGTAAAAATTATGCCCAGGAGCGCCGCGCAACCTTTTGACCTTTAAAACTTCTGCAAATTGCTTGAAATATTTCTTTTCTGGTCTTGTGGACAGTAATAAGAGTGTTGTATGTGTATGGAGATATCCAAATTGGAACGAAAACAGCTCTTAACTCCTTTGAAAGAGAAATATCCGAGCTCTTCTCACGTTCACTTGGTGGATGTTTTGAAGATTTTCTGAAAAAGCCTGTCATTACCTTTTGCACCAAAAATTGTTTAATAAGAAGGTGAAGCTCTGACTTTTGAAACAGTAGCATAGTGAGAACTCTGCTTCAAGTAAAAACTTTATGCAGGAGTTTCAAATTTCTTACAATATATTTTCACTGTTCTTTATTTAAATGATAGACTTTGCCACTGTTGACCCCTTTTAGTGTTATTTTCAACATATAACGTTTGCTCAACAAAACACAAATGAATTATGAAGCACTTCTGCCATTCTGCAAGGAAGTGGATTTACTCTTCTTAAGACCCAATCTGACATCATTTTCTCTTGATGCTTTTGAAGGAAATGATGCCCACTGTAAATTGATTTAATTGTTGGGTGCCTTTTGAACTCATTTTCTGACTGTAGACGCAAAATACAGCTGCATTTAATCAGACCTTTCCACCTCTGTCCATTCTTAAAAGGGAATTTCTTCAACACTTCTTCCTTTACCCAAAAGGCATTGATAAGGTACCTTTGACCTTTTATAAAGAAACTTCCTATATTTGTTTGAAGTTTTTTCTCCAGAATCTGAAAGTATACCAACATCCTTTTTGCATATTTTGAACAATTGATTTCAGTGGTGATGCCTCTTGAGGAGATCAAACCAGATTTTCTGTGTTAACTATGATGAGCACATTTGAAAAGCACCTGTTTAGAATGGAGCAGACCAGTACTTTGAAGCATAAACAATATTATGTCCTCTACTTGTGTAGTGACACAGGCCCTCAACCATTTTTTCAATATTTTACTTTGTTGGAGCTGCAGACTAGTTACTTTTGGAAAAAAACAGTTAAGAGATAACTTGACCTCCTTGGATTTCAGTGATACCCCTACTGTCCTTTTGGTCTCTTACCCGTTTTCTCTGATTAAACAGACCTTGAAATTAGTTAACGCCCTGGCCATCTGCTTATGAATGAAGGAGGCCCCTTTCTCTTGGCAAAATGTCGGATAATGTTTGATAAGCATTCTTGGCAAGGTTTCCTTTTATGTATGATGGCAAGCAAACAACATTGAAAGCATCAATGCTTCTACCTTTGCCTACAAACATTACTTTGCTTCAGAAAACCCTAGTAGCTATGTTACTTCTTCTTAAAAAAAAAAAACATGCCTTACAGTCAGTTTGCAATTCTTCAAGTCAACATTGGCCATCGCCCTCTACTTGTAGATGAAGGAGGCGCCTTAACCCTTTGCTTATAGATGAAGGAGGTTCTTGGCCATGACAATTTACAAGTCTGTTTGACAGTGTTGTCTTTCTTCTACTGTGTTTTCATGCTGAATGAAGCTGCAAGAGTTTGATGAATAACTTTTTGTCCTGCAATTGCATCTTAGGCTCATGTTCACATTGAGAAGCAGCTTTCTTCTCATGTGGAGCCAAGAATTTTCTTCTAAGGAGCTGACATGTTTCCTGCGCTTGTAAAATCCATAAACAGTGTAAAACACCTAATAATCAGCTCGAAACTGTGGTTTATGCATTGCTGAGACTTAGGGGCGTGTAAGTGGCGCGACTTAGAGATGTGACTAACTTCATTAGCAGAGTGGGAGGTCTGTTAGGATTGGTCTGTAGCAGATGGAGGTTTTTTGCCTTTTGATGGTTGCAAAGGGTAAAATGCCTTAAAGCGCCACTTCCTAACTTAGGGGATGTTTTTTGAACAGAATTGGATTGTCCTTTTAGAGCTGACAGGTAGACTTAGTATGGCTAAGGTTAGGTAGGATTTGATAATGGGATTTCAACTTGTCATGGGCGAACTGAAAAGTAAGGAGAGCAAAAAAGTCTTATGGTTGTTTTCCCAGCTGGAAAATTTGAAAAATTTTAGGATCAGCTGTTGGAAAACTGGGCTGTTGAACTAGTCATCACTAACAGGTAAAAAATACTGATGACTAACAGTGACTCCATTTGGGGAGGGCAGCTCCTTTTCGGGAGGTGTCCAGAATTTCAGATCTGTGGCTTATGAAGACCAAATGCCTTACCCATTGGTGCAGATTTTCACTTTTCTTTGATGCTACTTTTGAAAGAGACAGCATGATTAGCATCGATAATATTTCTACCTACCCCACTATCTTTCCTAACATTTTTTTTTTCCTTTTTTGGCGCATTTGAACTAGCAGCCTTTTGACAATGCATATTTTTCTTTTTGCAAAATGAACCTATCTAACTCTACACTTATATCTGCCGGGAGTTCAGATTAAACTGATGAACTCCTTCATTACTCTACCTATGCTAGATCAACTGTCAAGATTAAACTGTTTGACAGGATTTTGTTTTCTAATCTAAAACATGAAATTTAAAATGATCAAATCAGGGTTAAACAATCTGATTTGTCATGTATTTGCGGCATGGAAGGACAAACTGCACGCAAATATTATTTTGCAAAAAGGAAATCTAGAGAAACGGGGCTAAGATGTACAATGTGTTTTTTCATCCCTCGCTTCTCTCTTTGGTTCTGTTTTAGGCATGTGGAACCAGAATCTCTTCCTAATCTACTCTCTGTGATAAGTCAATCTTACACAATGTTGACCATCTTTTTCACTCACTAACTTATCAACAATTTAAATTTAAACATGTTCAGCTATGATTAGGCTAGATAGCTGAACAAGAAATTGAAGTACTAGTAGCGGCATTTAGACTTGCTCGCTTTTTGAAAGACTATTTTTTGGAACATGGGGCTTTACCACTGCTTTTTAGAAACTGCCCTCTTTTTCTACTGTTTACTATTTTTGTATTTTCTGCTTTTTTAAATTTTTCTTCAAACAAACTAAAACTAAAAAAGATGCTCACAAGGCTGAGCTTATTTTTCACATGCTGTCTATCTATCCTAATCTAATCTATACACAATAGACATTTGTTTGGTGAACTATGTTTTCCAATGCAACCAGTCAAGTAGATGATCACATGGGGAAATCTGGTTTATTTTTTTCATGATGCAGAAATAATGAAAAGGCCACTCCCATTTGGTATGTTTCTGGACAGTAGAGCTTAAGTTTTTTCTCATCCTAGGTAGCAACTTGCTCATGATAGAACCCACTACTCTTTCAGAATTTTCAAGGAAGACAACCAATGGATCATGGAATGATACCTGATCTAGAGGATTTGAGATATAGGCTTCATTCAAGACTACTCTTTCAGACTTCTCAAGGAAAACAACAAATGGATCTTGGAATAATACCTGATCTAGAGGATTTGAGATATAGGCTTCATTCAGGACTACTCTTTCTTCCACTTGACTATATTTGGGACTATCCTGGTAAAGCAACTCTTCCCCTTGCTCATGTTCACTTGAACTATCAGACTCATCATATATTGCAGTGTAGTTCTCTTGCCAAGCTGATGTGTTCTGATTAAGTGGACTGGAAACTGTGTGAAGGTCATCAGGTTGATGAGCAAGGATACACTTTGACAGTAAATTATCTTGAAAGGACAATGAGACAACTCTCATGTGTTTATCAGCCTCTTTTTCTTCATCTGCAATTTGTAACTCAATGGAACTTGGTGGCTGCAAATCTGGAGTTAAGGAAGATTCCGTGTCCAAAATGACTTCCTCAACCATTTCAGGAAAAGGCTTCTCATTTACAACACGCTCGGGAATTTCATCATCTTCATCAACCTCATCATCAAAGCTAAAAAGTTGTTGATTTCCAATTATGTGCATGTTATCTCTGATGGACTGAAGTGAAGTAGAGCAAAAAGTTCGAGACTCTTCACTTACTTCTAAACTCTCAAGGCTCTCCTCATCAGTGTCATAGATGCCCTGTAATGGCTGCTCAATTTTCTCAAGTTTATGAAACTGAGCTTCCTCCCAAAAATCAAAAACTGAGTTTTCTGCAAAGTTATATTATGTTTGGAAATCATCATCATTATCAAAATATTGATCAAACCTTGGAAAATCATCATTATAATTAATGTCATCAACCATGCATATTGGACTATCAGATTGCTTTTCTTCACATTGATTTACAAATCTATTTTTTGACTTATGATATGCAAGACTAACAGGAGAAAGATTAGAAAAGTTGTGGTTATGTGAAGTTTCAGAGGCTGTCTGCATGTTTATAAGTTGATCTATTTCCTCTTCAGTTAAAAAGGGAGGCATTTTCATTTCTCTACAATAATCCTCTTTTTCTTGGGAAATCTGATTTGAAGGATGAATGTCTTTTTGGGCTTCACCTATGAGAGATGATGAATCATCACTCATGTCCTTAGAGAGATCCTGTGGGTTCTCTTTCATTTCTTGCTTGTTTTCATCTTCAACCAATTCTTTGCGATGTTGAGGATAGTTAGCATGTAATTCATGAGTTTTTTCTGATAGATTTTTAGGAGGCCAATTTGCTTTTATGAACTCAAATGACTCCCAACATAAAGGTAGAGACCCTACAGGTTCTGATTTATCGTCTATCTCAGATTTGAATTTCTCTTCAATCAACTCTTCTTGATTTAGGTGAGAGTTAACTTGAGCAGGGTTTTCCTGAATAACTGCTGAGAGATCTTTAGGATGAAAATTTTCTTTCAAAGTTTGGAATGATTTAAAGCATAAGGGTAGAGAACCTAAAGGTTTTGATTCTTCTTCCATTTCAGAATCTGTGATTTCAAAATGGCTGATAGCCTCTTTAGAGCATTCCTCTATGTTTTTATTTGCAACTTTCCCATTAGGCACATGTTGTTTATAACTCTTGTCTTGTAATAGTCGAGTGTGTTCATTCTGAGGAAGAAGTGTAGGTTGGTTTAAATAAGCAGTGTTAACCTTAACTGTGTGTTTCTCTCTTTTCCTAAGTAGATGCTCTAGCTTGCCTAACATACATACCAATTTTTTTATCTTTTCCTCTGAAGATATTATTCTCTCTTGATTTGCTTTGTCTTTCTCTATTATTCTTAGCTGTGCCTCCCTATTTAGTATGTTGAATTATACATCAACTACTATCCTTTGCATTTCTTCTAGGGTCAAAGGATCTTTGTTTCTTATCTGGAAAACCAACTCTGGGTCAAAAGAATCTGGGTAGTGCAAGAGAGCACATCCGAGGGGTGGCTTTAGGTTAGCAGGCATTGCATGGTATAATTTATTGAACCTGGCTGAAAAGTTTTGTATTGTCTCCCCTGGTTGTCTTTTTAACTCATTGTATTCCTTTATGATGAGAACTTTATTACCTATGACCACCCACCTATCTAGGAAGATTTGAGTGAACTGATGAAAATCGGTAATGCTTGCAGCTGGAAGGTCTTCAAACCAACTCCTAATTTTTCCTTGTAATGATAAGGCAAACATTCTAATACGCACATCATCTTCTTATATGTCATAAAGGTCAAGTAAATCCTCAAGATTTTGGGCGTGCTCTTCAGTGGTGACTTTGGAGCTTTCTCCATCAAATCTGGGTAATTTATTTTGAAGATTTGTAGGAAGGGCTTGTAAGATGGGAGGTAAAACCAGAGGCTTGTATCTTTCTGGGACCTTTGTGGATATAGGTAGTGTAAAAAGAGGTTCGTGACTGTTTGAGGCTTCAGCCAGAGTGGGAAGGGTAGCATAAGGCTCATGTTTTGCTAGGTTTTCCATAGGTGAATCTGGGGTAAGCACAGGTGTATAAGCCTGCTCATGGTCTGAAATTTGAGGCTTCGATTTTCGAGGTTTGAGATCTTTCCAATGATCAATGTAGATTTCATCCGTGTATTCTTGGTCAGGCTCAAAGTAGGATAGAACATAGTTATAGATAAAGACAATAATTTCTTGAATCCAACTAAGGCCTGAGTGCTTGTTCTTTCTAGGGTGACCGGTCATGTTTTAGGTTCTTCCTCCAGTGGAGTCTTTAGGTCTATTGAGAGTTGTGGAGTCGCCAGGTGGAATTTGGTTGTTTTTGTAAAGATATAGCTATGGTCCACCACCAATAACTAGGAAGAAGTAAATCTGGGGAATGTTTTGGGTTTTTCTGAGTTTTATGTGCAACCTATGTTTTGTTTAAAGTATTATAAACTTGTTTCATCACTTTGCTAGGGTGGCGATATCAAACAGAGTTTACTCTAAATGATTCTATGGACTGCTTGCTTGTTTAAGTACCTAAAGGACTAAAGAGTATATAAGAGTTTGCTAGACTGTCGTGTACTCAGTGGTCCCACCATCTCCCACTATGTTAGTGAGCGATGGGATAGGTCAATCAGATAATAATCTAGAGTTCGGTAAAATAGTAAGGTCTACTGGAGGCTAGTGGAGTCGCCAGGTGGATTTTTAGTTGTTTTGAGGTATATGTGTATGGTCCACCGCCAATACTGTCAAAAACCAATCTAAGGGAATGTTTTGGGGTTTTTTGAGTTTTTATGTGCAACCTAGTTTGTAAGAGTGTTATAAACCTGATTCATCACTTTGCTAAGATGGTGAAACAGAGAGTTGACTCTAAATGATTCTAAAGGCTGATGTTTTGAGTTTAGTTTTGAAGGACTAAAGAGTCTATAAGAGTTTGCTAGACTGTCATGTACTCAGTAAGTCCCACCGTGATCGCCATTATGTTAGTGAGCAGTGGGATAAGTCAATCAGATAGTGTTCTTAAGGCTGCTAGAAAATAGGGAAACTAAGTTTGTTTAATACTTAGAGTCCCACCGTGATCGCCATTATGTTAGTGAGCGGTGGGATAAGTCAATCAGATAGTATTATTAAGGTCTATTAAGGTCTAGGGGATCTAAGTTTGTTTAATACTCAGAGTCCCACCGTGATCGCCATTATGTTAGTGTGGCGATGAGGTGGCTCAGTCGGATAGTAGCCTAGAGTTTAGTGAAGTAGTAAGGCCTACTGGAAGTTAGTGGAGTCGC
This sequence comes from Pinus albicaulis, assembly GCA_034641835.2. Lineage (NCBI taxonomy): Eukaryota > Viridiplantae > Streptophyta > Pinopsida > Pinales > Pinaceae > Pinus > Pinus albicaulis. The sequence goes on from CM076575.1 coordinate 1,957,414,747, forward strand.
CAGGTGGATTTTTAGTTGTTTTGAGGTATATGTGTATGGTCCACCACCAGTACTGACAAAAACCAATCTAAGGGAGTTTTTTTGGGGTTTTCTAAGTTTTATGTATTTCTAAGGTTTGGAAGAGTTTCCTATAACTGACTCATCATTTTGCTAAGATGGTGAAGGAGATATTTTCTACTCTTCGGACAACACTTAAGTTTTCTAAGTTTGAATGAGACTTCGAGAGTTACTAAGGAGTACTTAGATTGTCACTAACGTAGAAGGTCCCACCATGATCGCCATTATGTTAGGGTCCCGTGATTTGGCTGATTGGCAAGCCAAATGAGAGTGTAACATCAAACCAAGCTTTGGAGCCCAAGGACCTAGCCTTCCTGGACTCAGAGAGGGCTCTCTCTACATGTGTAAGGGATATCTATGTGTTTGCTTATTATGTTCTGATTTTAGGCTAGTTATGAAGTAAGTTTTTTGGTTTTGGTTTTTTAGGTTGTGAGGGATGAAACTGATCAAAGATATAAAATAGGTAACAAGATGTTAGATTAACTGGGCTATGGGGTCAAAAGGTCAAGAAAGCTATTAGATGACGACAAAGGGCTGTTGAAGGGCCGATTTGATTCAAGGTAGAAAGGATATTTGGGCAAAATGGAGTAAATGGACATCAAGTTTGTGAAAGACGAAGGATTTCAAGCATAACTAGTTTGATAGCAGACATAAACATGGTATGGAAAACCATTAATCATGCAAAATGTAACTACAAGCTAAATAATACATAGAAATAAACATTCAAGCCATGCATAGAAGTATAAGACCCTCTAACTTTGGGAAATGGCTTTCAGACTTTGGGGAAAACACTTAAGGAAGACAAACAACTCAAAACACTATGCCGGAACGCCTAAACACAGTACTTCAAGTTATTGGGCACTTTGAACAACAATATTTGCATAGTTTTAGGCAAAGGGCTAGATCGAAACTAGGCCTCCTTGGTTCAACAAGATGATAATCTAATCAGTCAAAGAGAAATTTCATGGATGGAACTATAGCTAGCCATAGGTAAGCAGGGCGTACCGTAAGTCATACTTAGCATGTATAGAACTATGAATGAAACAAGCAAAAATATCCTCAAGTTGTTAAAGAGCAGTTAAGAATTCTTTAATGCAACTAAGGAAGAAGAAAACATGAAGGCTATGAAGATTCAGGAAATTTGAGGTGCCTCCATGGGCATATCTCAAATTTGTTCTCTACTGATATATAGCAAGCAAGAAACATGTATTCATGAATGAAAACTAGAAGACAACAACAAAGCAAGAGACACTATACCATTCTACCAAGTCATGGAATCCATCAACAATCCTTCATCATTCATCCAAGAACATCCAAGAGGCAATCCAAAAGCATAACACAAGTATTTTCTTCCAAAGCTCATATGACCATATATTGCTTCTCTTCTCAAGTTCAGCCTTGTTTTACAATGAAAGCCTTTGGAATATATAGGCTCAAGTGAGGAAAACCTCAGGGTTCAACTTGCCATCCTATTGGCCTAATCAAAATATCTAATCTTGTCCTTGAGGCTTTGCAAAGCCCAAGGCACAAAAATATCTCATAAAATATCTAAAAAATGCTAAAAAAGGGAATTAAATTGACTTTGCATCATTTTCCATGTGGAAAAATAGCTAAACGCACATTTGGAAAAAGCAGATTTTAAAGGTTCAAAAATTACAAAAATACTTCAAATTTTCATCAGCAAAAGGTCCCCTGACTTTCCGGAAACATTTGGCAGCCTTCCCAGTGTCGAAACGAGGCTCATGATAGCTCATTCGAAAGCTCTGTGTGTCTAATTTCCGGCGCAACTGAAATTTCCCCAATCTGATGCCTGGAAGTCCTCCAAATCTGCACCTGTGTGTAAAAAGCCAGAAAATTACAGTCTGCTGATAGACCGGGCAGAGTGTGCAAAAAGAGAGCCTTTTTCGCCACTTTGAGGGGGAAAATGATCTCCAAATGTTCTGAAAATCGCTGAGGGCATGCTCATGAAATTATGGCATCCAATGATACCATTCTCCTCCTTTGACGAATCCTCAAAATGAAATGGCGAATTTATGAGTTTTTGAACAAAAACTCAAAAATGCCAAAAAAACCAAAAGTTGTCAAAATGGGCCCAAAATTGGTGTGCATGACCCTCAAGGGTTCTTAGAAATATTTTCTGAAGATCGGGCAAAATCCCAAGTCTGAAGGTGTCTTTCTCCCTTTTCTTCTTGAAACTGCTGTTTATCACTACTGAGTTACTGCTGTTCAACACTCTTCTCCTCTTTTTCCTGCTGCTGCTCATCTTTACCACTGTCATGCTGCTCCTGTTGTCTTGCCTAGAGGGGCATCTTGATCTAGATGTGCTCCTGAAACACAAAACTGCTTCCAAGTCTTTGGAATGCCTTCTTTAAACCAAACTCTATCCTAGCCTGTCAACTTTGCTATTAAGCAACAAGTGATTTCAAAGATAGTGTGAAAATGCTCTTCTTTGGTGTAAGACCTTTGTTCCTTCAAAATGATGCCTTTCTAGCCTTTGTATATCAATCAGTCAACATTCATAATGAATACACAGTAAAAGGAGAAAAAATACAGTCAAGGTGACTTTCCTATGTAAAGGTACCCAACTTTGATGTTCGAGGCAATAGGGCACCCTTGTCTTTGTAGAGGAAGGAAAAAACAAAAGCCTTTGATTCAAAAACACTGCTCTCTGTTGGTATGCAACTCAACCAGTCAATTCCACACAATATACACAGTCAAATTTAGTGCAGACACATAGTCAATTTCACTGTTTATAGAACAAAGGTGGCAGAGCTTTGAAATGCTTTTGAGGTTTTAACAAAAGGCTTGTAGGAGTTTTGTCTTTTGAACAGTCGAGGCTCCCTTTCAACATAAAACCCTGCCTCTCTAGAATACTGCCTTTCCAACCTCTGAATATCAACCTTTAACAAATAAACTTTGAAGAACAAAAAGAAAGTCAATCAGTACACACAACCAACAATGATCTTTTCTGTGTGTGTGGCGATGGTACCCTGCCCTTTGATGCTTTGAAGATATAAGATACCATTGTCCTTGTTAGAGGAAAGTGAAAACATAGTTTTAGTTCAAAACATTCTCTTTCCTTGTAGGCACTTCACCAATATATTCAGCACTACACCACAGTTTTAAACAAAGGATATCCTGACAGCAAAAAGCACTTGTTTATGGATATGGTGACAGAGTTTGAAAAGTTTTTTATGCTGTGGTAACAAAACATGTAGCAGTGCAAGGCTAATAAACTCTTCTTCAAACAAAGCACTGCCCTTCTCATATGTAGATCACCAAATATATTTAATAATATAAACATAGTCGATTAATAAGTATCTTCACAGTCAAATTTTACTGTGTTATGGGATTAGGTGATAGAGCCCTGTAGCTTTTAATTAACAGTCCACTCTTCTTCAACAAAAAACACTGCCTTTTTCATGCTCTACTGTCTCTCATATTAGTTTGACAACACCTTGAACTGCAATGGGAGTTTTACTCACTGATTATGCTTTATAGAACAAAAGTTAAGACACTGCTTTCTCCGTTTGATAAAATAGAGGGAACTCTTTTGAAAGATCATATTGCTCATATGAGGGCTACTGCTATTTGAGAACTGACCTACTGTTCACCATTTAATCACCTTGTGCTCCTTCCTTTCATTTTCTACAGATGCGACTATCTTACACCTCTTCTTAGCATTCTTGACAGTACGAGTAGCAAGGCCACGACATCCTGGGTTTTCTTGATTGAGAGATGTTTCAGCCACAGATTGCTCTAACTTAGGAGTTACCGTTGCTTGATCATCCAATTCCTCATCCAAATCTAAACTAATCAGCAATTTACTGTCTATGCATTTGGCAACAATTTGATTCTGATCTGCATCGGAACTGCTTAACAGGAGTGTCTGGGCATTTATTTTGCACACCACGGTTAGCATTTTCTCCAAGAGAAAGAGAAGGTAGTGCAATTCTTTTTCTACCTCTTCCATTGTCCCCATTCACTCTTGTCCCTTCCATCCTTTTGTAAGGAGTGCAGTTTTGGATAACCCTGAATATATGAACTTTAAATATGTATTTTTCCTTGTTCACCAACTGAAAAATGCATACATCTCCCTCCTCAAGATTATTATCAACTGAAAACTGCCTCCAGCCTCCACTCAGTCCAGCTCGTCCACAATCCCCAATATATTGGACTGTCCATTCCTTATTGGCAGGGCCCAGAAGAGTTACATAATATCTTCCTTTTGGTAATTGAAAACAACTGTCAAGTCTTTTTGGTAAGGCAAGCCAAAATCCTTGGTATACATGAGATTGCTTCATAACTATTAAAGCCAATGGTTTAGTCGACTTAAAAGAACGAGCGTCATTGAGAGCCTTGTTCCTCTCTGCTTGTGTAACAGGACGCCTACAAGAAACATAATACGCTTGCACATAACTCTTTTCTCCAGTCCCTGCAGATGTAACTATCTCATGCTTCTTTCCAGCAAAATATGGTTGATAGCCCTCAGTATTCTTGATGGTACGAGCAGTAATGCCTGCACTAACATGATATGGGTGTTTTGCTGAATTAGGACATGTTTCAGCCACAGATTGCTTGAACTTAGAAGTTCCCATTGCTTGCTCATTTGAATCCTCATCCGTATATAAAGTAATTGGCATTTGACTGTTTGTGTGTTTGGGAACAGCTTGATAGCGATCTGCATCAAAATTCTTAACAAGAGTGTCTGGGCAATTATCTTGTGCGTGTGCCCTTTCTTCAAGAGAAAAAAGTGACGCTCCAAAATTTTTCATGTTGAAAACATTCCCTTTTTCACAGCCGCTTCTTCCAAATGTTTGAACTGTGAAATATGACTTGCGTGTATACTTAAACACTAGAAAGTCTCCGAGCTCTAATCTGTGATCACATGCAAATTTCTCCCAACCCTTTTGAAACTCCATACCAATACTTGTCTTGCACAACTTTACAGACCACCGCTGGCTACTTGGCCCTTCAAGAATCACGTTTCCATTAGACTGATTTCTGAGCTTCCCTACAAATGCTGGTGGAATATGTTGAAGAAATCGATGAAGTTGTCGATTTGAAGACCTTGGACAGTTGTTCGAATCATTTAAGAGGAGTTTGAACTATCAAAAAGTGCGCGGCACTTCAGAGGAAAAGAGCGCCGCGCAAGAATCATGGCCGGGTGGCTTGTCAGGTCGGTGTCGGGTGCCCGTGACCCGCGGCTACAGGAGCGCCGCGCGCCTTTGTAGCGCAGTGTAAAAATTATGCCCGGGAGCACCGCGCAACCTTTTGACCTTTAAAACTTCTGCAAATCGCTTGAAATCTTTCTTTTCTGGTCTTGTGGACAGTAATAAGAGTGTTGTATGTGTATGGAGATATCCAAATTTGAACGACAACAACTCTTAACTCCTTTGAAAGAGAAAGATCCGAGCTCTTCTCACATTCACTTGGTGGATGTTTTGAAGATTTTCTGAAAAAGCCTGTCATTACCTTTTGCACCAAAAATTGTTTAATAAGAAGGTGAAGCTCTGACTTTTGAAACAGTAGCATAGTGAGAACTCTGCTTCAGGTAAAAACTTTATGCAGGAGTTTCAATTTCTTACACTATATTTTCACTGTTCTTTATTTAAATGATAGACTTTGCCACTGTTGACCCCTTTTAGTGTTATTTTCAACATATAACGTTTTCTCAACAAAACACAAATGAATTATGAAGCACTTCTGCCATTCTGCAAGGAAGTGGATTTACTCTTCTTAAAATCCAATCTGACATCATTTGCTCTTGATGCTTTTGAAGGCAATGATGCCCACTGTAAAATGATTTAATTGTTGGGTGCCTTTTGAACTCATTTTCTGACTGTAGACACAAAATGCAGCTGCATTTAATCAGACCTTTCCACCTCTGCCCATTCTTAAAAGGGAATTTATTCAACACTTCTTCCTTTACCCAAAAGGCATTGATAAGGTACCTTTGACCTTTTATAAAGAAACTACCTATATTTGTTTGAAGCTTTTTCTCCAGAATCTGAAAGTATACCAACATCCTTTTTGCATATTTTGAACAATTGCTTTCAGTGGTGATGCCTCTTGAGGAGATCAAACCAGATTTTCTGTGTTAACTATGATGAGCACATTTGAAAAGCACATGTTTAGAATGGAGCAGACCAGTACTTTGAAGCATAAACAGTATTATGTCCTCTACTTTTGTAGTGACACAGGCCCTCAACCATTTTTTCAATATTTTACTTTGTTGGAGCTGCAGACTAGTTACTTTTGGAAAAAACCAGTTAAGAGATAACTTGACCTCCTTGGATTTCAGTGATACCCCTACTGTCCTTTTGGTCTCTTACCCTTTTTCTCTGATTAAACAGACCTTGAAATTAGTTAACGCCCTGGCCATCTGTTTATGAATGAAGGAGGCCCCTTTCTCTTGGAAAAATGTCGGATAATGTTTGATAAGCATTCTTGGCAAGGTTTCCTTTTATGTATGATGGCAAGCAAACAACAGTGAAAGCATCAATGCTTCTACCTTTGCCTGCAAACATTACTTTTCTTCAGAAAACCCTAGTAGCTATGTTACTGCTTCTTAAAAAAAAAAACATGCCTTACAGTCAGTTTGCAATTCTTCAAGTCAACATTGGCCATCGCCCTCTACTTGTAGATGAGGGAGGCGCCTTAACCCTCTGCTTATAGACGAAGGAGGTTCTTGGCCATGAAAATTTACAAGTCTGTTTGACAGTGTTGTCTTTCTTCTACTGTGTTTTCATGCTGAATGAAGCTGCAAGAGTTTGATGAATAAATTTTTGTCCTGCAATTGCATCTTAGGCTCATGTTCACATTGAGAAGCAACTTTCTTCTCATGTGGGGCCAAGAATTTTCTTCTAAGGAGCTGACATGTTTCCTGCGCTTGTAAAATCCATAAACAGTGTAAAACACCTAATAATCAGCTTGAAACTGTGGTTTATGCATTGCTGAGACTTAGGGGCGTGTAAGTGGCGCGACTTAGAGCTGTGACTAACTTCATTAGCAGAGTGGGAGGTCTGTTATGATTGGTCTGTAGCAGATGGAGGTTTTTGGCCTTTTGATGGTTGCCAAGGGTAAAATGCCTTAAAGCGCCACTTCCTAACTTAGGGGAGGTTTTTTGAACAGACTTGGATTGTCCTTTTAGAGCTGACAGACATACTTAGTATGGCTGAGGTTAGTTAGGATTTGATAATGGGATTTCAACTTGTCATGGGCGAACTGAAAAGTAAGGAGAGCAAAAAAGTCTTATGGTTGTTTTCCCAGCTGGCAAATTTGACAAATTTTAGGATCAACTGTTGGAAAACTGGGCTGTTGAACTAGTCATCACTAATAGGTAAAAAATACTGATGACTAACATGTATGTCCAAGAAAATTCTTTAAACCCAAAACAATTTTTTCAAAAATAAAACCGTCTCAAAGAAATGTCCTTAAACCCAAAACAATTCTTTGCAAAATTGGTCTGCCTCCAAGAAATGCCCTTAAACTCAAACCTCCAAGAAAAGTCTTTAAACCCAAACCAAGACCTTTATAAAATCATATCAAACACGACCTATGATTTGATACTAACAGGTGGCGAGAAACTCATAAAGTCTCGCAGAGATGATATTGCAAGAGAATCTAATATGAAGTACATGGGGCTCTTGCACTATTTCCTTGGATTGGAAATATGGCAAAGATATGGGGAGCTATTTGTATCTCAGGGGGATTATGCCAAGGAGATTCTAAGAAAGTTCCACATGGAGGGAAACAAACCCATGGAGACTCCTCTTGCAGGAAACTAGAGGAAGGAGGATGTTACTTTGGGTGAAGTAGTGGATGTTATTGTTTACAGGAAACTGGTGGGTTCACTCATGTATTTGGTGAACACACGATGAAACTAATAGGAAACTACAATCTGTGTACTTTCATTTGGTGAATGATAAATATCATTTGTATAATTAGAAAATTGTACAAGTCAAGGATTTTCCTATTTAATAGGGATTTAATTCCTCAAGGAATGCGTGAGAAAGGCAGGCTGAGTAGAGGCAGAGAATTGGCTAAGTATTTGTCTGATTCTGCCTAGAGCAGAGTCAGACAGTTGAAAAGTGAAAGAGTTTCTCTTGAGAGATAAATCATTGTATTGTTTCATGATACTTGAATTTATACAATATACAGATAGCGGGGTTTTAGGCAGTGTGCTTTCCCCAAATACGTCTTGTGTTGTGCGATTGATTGTCTCTTTCTCTTACTTGTTATGTGATTATGCGATCGTGTTTTGTTTCCCCAAAATTGTAGAAGGATTCAATATCTTTTTTTAGTACATTATAAGATCATATTGAATCTCGTTGTTAGATTTTATATAGGCCCTGGGATGATCAAGCTGGCCTAAAGGAGGGAATTTGACCCCTTGAGAAGGCTATATAAAGGAGCAGTTTGATTTCATTTGGAGACACTCTCACACACAATTTTGATCTTCAAGAAAGAGTTTGATCTATAGCCGCGTAGCTACAAGAAGGAGTGAAGGTCAAAAAGAAGGAACGAGGAAAATTTTTCATGGTTTTTGGGCTTGATCTATGTCACACGTGTGAAAATATAGGGTTTCTAGGTTGCAGGAAGAGGCTGAAATTGCAGTAGGATGAAGTGCATAAACTTGTAGCTGGGAGGAAGGAAAACTTGTCTTTCTATTTGAAGGTCCCAGAAGGAGGCTATATTAGGGTTTCTTCAGGAGCTGCAAGGACAAAGTTGCAGGTTGAAGTTACAGGTCCAGTACCAATAATATAGCTGGGAAATCGAAGTTGTAGTGTGTAGTAGTTTTGTGCAGATTCAAGAAAGGAGTTGAGTCGAGGCTGACTTGGTACTGGGAGAAGGACTTGGTCTAGGGATTGGATCTTTGTATCTCATTTGAAGCAAATTCTAAGAAGAGAAGGGTTTCCAGGTTTTCCCCTTGGAGGTGTTTGCCCCTTGGCTGAGAGCCTATATCTGTGTCCTCTTTTGTTGCTGTTGTTTCTTGATATTGTTTGATGAAAATATATAACTAAATAACATAAAAAATATAACTAAGATTCACAAGAAAGTATCAAGGTTAACAAAAATAAGTATAATAAGCTGCCATTTTATATTTTTCTAACATAAATGAGGGGAAGTATTAGGGGGTTTTCCCAAATAATATAATTTGAAAAAAAATTGTGTATACACATTTAATTTTGGATTTGGCATGTCTCATATTGTTTCTAGTTGTTGTTTATCACAAGTTCGACTCTCTTCGGGCCCTTTGGTTAGGGTTGACAGTTTATCTATTTTACCATCCATTGATCCAGGTGGATATTGGTGGCCACTCGCCTATTCCACTTGGGGCCCCACCATTGTCTCTTTCAGTTTTTCAGTTTCGGCACAACTTACTATTTTTAGTAGTTTTTTGGGTCTTGAACTTCCGGAGCCGTTTTGAGGCCCTAAACGAAATTTTTTGGGAAAACGGAGAGCAACATGGGTCCATGGACCGATGTTGTTTGTTCAAAATTTGTAGTCCTCATATAGATATTTATAACGAGGTATGGTACGCGTCAAACAAAGATCATATGCCAAAGTTACTCCCCTAGGAAGTTGAAACACCAATTTACCCAAACAGGGCCCATAGTTTTGGCGCTTCATCTCCTAGGGTTAGGGTTTTGGCTGTTTAGAATTTCCCATTGTTTCTAAATAATAAATAGGCCCTCAAGCCTCATTGTAACTCAGTTCAGAGGCTTGTAGCCGCCACATCTCTTCTCGGAGATAGCTACCAGTGCCCTAGCTAGTTTTATTTCCATTCTGTCTGTAAGCAAATTTCAGTTCTTTGATATTAATGAAATGAAGTGTTATTTCTGCTGCATCTTTGCATTTATGGTTATATGTTTATTCTGTTGCATTCCTGCTTAAATCTGGATCAGTGGTATCAGATCGGTCTGCTTTTTCTCGATCTTTCTTTGCATGTCCCCAACGAGGTCGGGGTATAAGGAGTTAGGGCTCCAATCTAGTGGAACCTTTGCAAGATCAGCCTCGCAAACCCCGACGGACGCTCATGGGGGATGAAAAGAAAGATGAGGGAGCAGGAGATCTTATCAAAATATTGCTCGAGGAGGCCCTCGAAAAACAAAGGAACGCGATGATGGATAACTTTGCCCAGATCCTTCAATGACTGCCCACCGGCGGCGCATCTGCTTCCAACAGCCACTCTGGAGGTGCGACTCCTTTTAAGGTACAAGTAAATTTTGACATTCCCATATTTGAGGGTCAAATAGATGCAGATGCTGTAGATAGATGGTTGAATCTATTAGAAGGATATTTTTCGGTTCATGACTTTTCCGACAAGGAGAGGATTATTTTTGCACTCCTCAAAGCTGCCCCCCATGTCAAGGACTGGTGGGAAACCCACTGTGAGAAAAAGTATGAGACAAAACCCTCTTTGTTCTCGACCATACCCACTTGGAATTATTTCCGAGATGCCATCAAGGAACAATATTATCCCATGGGGAGCTATGAGGACAAGTACATGCAATGGACCACGCTGCGAAAATAAAGGGATCAAGATGTGCATGAGCTGACGAATCTGTTCCATACCCTACGCACCAAGTTGGGTATCAAAGATTCAGAGAAACATATGGTGCTAAAGTATCACAGTTGTCTGCACAGATACATTCAGGAGGAAATGGAGTTCCTCGACATCTCCTCGCTTGGTACGACATACCGGTATGCTGCCAAGATTGAGCAGAAATTCAAGCAGAAGAAGCGAGACTTTGGATCTGCGAATAAAAATCAAGGGAAGGGTGCTCCCAAACCGTAGAACAAAGGACAGAGCCAAGGTATGGTGACTCAAGACAACCTATTCAAGCCACAAGCAAAGAAAAACACCGCAAAGCCAAAGGACACAGGAAAGTGGTGTAAGTTCCATAAGAGCTCCACTCACAACAGAAGTGAGTGTCGGGCCAAGCAGTCGCTGGTGCCCGAGATGAGGGCTTCTGAGTTAGATGCATGCTTCGAATCTGAATCAGAACCTGACAAGGGGAATGACAAAGGGAAATATATTATTGATGCGGAGCCCAACGCCACTGTTGCCACTACGAAGATCCAGAAGGAGGAACTGGAAGATCTAGAGGAGGAGGAACGTCTCTTCCACTCCCAGATGTGGGTAAAGGGCTCCCCAGTATGGTTCATTGTCAAAAATGGGAGCCAAAAGAACCTCATTTCAGAAGACACCATGAAGCGGTTGGTCTTGTCGACCACAGCTCACCCACATCCATACACCATTGGGTGGCTTCACCAAGGAGGAGATCTCCGCGTCAGCCAGTAGTGTCGCCTTCCCTATAGCATCAAGCCCTTAACCGATGAGGTATTATGTGACGTTGCTCCTATTGATGTTTCTGATGTATTATTAGGAAAACCATACTTGTGGAAGCGTCATGCTGTGTATGAGTCTCTGCCTCGCGCTGTTATTGTTACTTTGGGAAATAAGTTGTATAGGATACCAGAGGTACCACCTCTTGCCGATATCTCTTTGGTTACTGCAAAACAATGCAGTAAGCTCATTTCCCAAACCAAGAAATTCTTTTTCCTGATGATCCGCCCCTAGGGAAAGAAGAAGACTGTGGCCACGACCTCCAGACAGGGCTCCTCTACACGACAACAATAAATGGATAAGGTTGTGGAGGAATATGGGGACATCTTCACCTCACCCACAGGGGCTCCTCTACACTGTCAGGTCAAGCACCCGATTGATCTGACCCTAGGTGCGCCGCTACCCAATGGACCGATCCATCGGCACTCTGTTCTGGAGAACGATGAAATCAAGAGGTATATTCAGGAGTTGCTGCAGAAAGGTCACATCCGACCAAGTTCATCGCCCTGTGGGAGCCCGATCGTGTTGGTATAGAAGAAGGATGGGATGTGGAGACTCTGTATTGACTATCGGGAGCTGAACAAGATCACTATCCAGAATACGTACCCGATCCCACGGATTGATGACCTTCTGGACCAACTCAAAGGTGAAAAATATTTCAGCAAGATCGACTTGAAGTCTAGGTATCACCAGGTACCAATTGAACCCTCTAATGTGTGGAAGACTGGCTTCAAAGCCAAGGAAGGCCTTTTCGAATCGCTGGTCGTGCCTTTCAGGTTGAAGAATGCTCCGACAACCTTCATGAGGATGATGGACAACATCTTGCGGCCATTCACCAACTCATTTGTAGTGGTGTACTTGGATGACATTCTGATCTTCAGCCAGACTTGGGAAGAGCACCTTCACCACATCCGACAAGTCCTCCAAACACTGCGACAACACAAGTTGTGTGCCAATTTGGAGAAGTGCACTTTTGGCATGATCCAGGTTCAATATCTGGGATACATTATTTATGAAAGGGGGGTGCATGTGGATCTAACCAAGATTCAAGTCATTCGGGATTGGCCAGCCCCAACCACTATAACGGAGCTTCCCAGATTTCTGGGTCTTGCTAATTTCTACTGTAGGTTCGTGTTGGGATTCTCTCATATCACTTGGCCCTTGAGTCAAGTCACCAAGGGAGGAGCAAGAGCAAAATTCTTTTGGTCGGAACCTCAACAGAAGGCGTTCACAGAATTGAAAAATCGCCTCTGTTCTGGCCCAGTGCTCACATTACCAGACTTGCAACAACCATTTGAGATCGAGACAGATGCCTTTGACTATGCTATTGGGGCAGTTCTTACTCTATAGGGACATCTAGTCGCATATCACAGTGAGAAATTGTCTGACACAGTCCGCAAGTATCCCATTTATGACAAAGAAATGTATTCCATTGTGCAAGCTTGTTGACAATGGAAGCATTACATTTTGGGAAAGGAAACAATCATCCACACAGACCACCGGCCCTTGCAGTTCATACAGACACAAGGGAAGTTGCAGAATGATTGCCATCAGAAGTGGTCCACATATCTGCAACAATTTTATTTGAACATCAAGTACAAGAAGGGTAGCACCAATAATGTTGCAGGCTGCCTCAACCGACCACTGATCGTGGCGCTCACCACTGTTCTCAACTCTTGTGGGCACGAGAATTTTGATTGGCCGCTTCTCTACGAGAGTGACCCAGAATTCGTCCACACTTACAAGGCACTCTTGGGGGGTATGCAAGTTCCAAATTTTCACCTTCAAGATGCACTTTTATGTCACCTGGGACACCTTTGTGCTCTTTGAAGCGAGCGTGCCAAGATGATATGGGAAGCACACTACAGTCAAGTCGCTGGGCATTTTGGGGTCGAGAAAACAGTTGCTATGCTGCAGAAGTATTTCTATTGGCCGAACCTTCGCAAGGATGTTGAGAAGCACATCAGATCCTCCACTGCCTGTGCCATTGCCAAACCGACCATCAAGAAGCAAGGCCTATATACTCTGCTACCTACCCCTAGTCGACCTTGGGAATCCATATCCATGGATTACATGTCGGGCCTACCTTCTACTAAGCATGGAAATGACTGTGTTTTCGTGGTCGTCGATAGATTCTCGAAGATGGCCATTATGGTGGCCTGCAAGAAGAATATCACAACAGAAGCCACTGCTAAACTCTTATTTGAACGAGTGTGGGTGCACTTTGGGATCCCACAGTCTATCATATCAGATCGGGATAGTAGGTTCCTCAACACATTTTGGTCCAGCCTCTAGTCAATGCTGGACACAAAGCTCACCAATTCCACAGCTTTCCATCCCGAAACAGATGGCCAGACAGAGGTCGTCAACAGAATGATTGTACACATTCTGCACATGTACAATTCAAAGCATCCACGCACATGGGACGAGAGCCTCCCCTATGTGCAGCATATTTATAATCGGGCTCTCCACAGTTCAATCGGCCATATCCCCTTTCAGGTGGGCTTGGGATTCCAGCCACTATGTCCCATTGACATAGCCATGCCATTTGCGGCTACTTAGGTCGATTCGGCTCATGTCAAGTCTAAAGTCGACAAAGAAAATGGCTTCATCGAGCGCATTCAACACATCCGCCAACAGGTTCATGACATATTGGACAGAGCCAATGCTAAGTACAAGCAACGCCATGATCAACACCAGGTGCCACACAACTTCCAGGTGGGTGACAAAGTATGGCTACATTTGCAGAAGGAGCGCCTCCTTGGACCCCACCGCAAGCCGCCGCTTCCGTGCGGGCCGTACACCATCACCAAGGTTGTAGGGAACAATGCCTTTGAGCTCGGTATTCCACCATTCCTTGGTCCGCACCCGGTGTTCAATGTGGACCGCCTTCGTCCTTACTTCCCACCTCTATTGGACACCTCTGACATTGCAGAACAACTCACACCAACGGAGTTAAACCCAGACTGCATGGAACATGCCACCACAGATTGTATCATGGACATGCAAATCAAGAACTCTCACCAACAGAAGATCCAACTGTATCGGGTTGTCAAAGCTGGAAAACTCCTACACCAAGGAAAGTGGTTCACGAGGGACCAAGTTCAGCAGAGATTTCCTCATCTCATGGTGGAACTTAACGCAATGGGGACCATTGCTTCCTAAGGGGGAAGGAGTGATCCAGGTGGATATTGGTGGTCACTCGCCTATTCCACTTGGGGCCCCACCATTGTCTCTTTCAGTTTTTCAGTTTTGACACAACTTACTATTTTTAGCAGTTTTTCGGGTCCTGAGATCCGGAGCCGTTTTGAGGCCCTAAACGACGTTTTTTGGGAAAACAGAGAGCAACATGGGTCCATGGATTGATGTTGCTCGTTCAAAATTTGTAGTCCTCGGATAGATCTTTCTAACGAGGTATGGTACGCGTCAAACATAGATCGTATGCCAAAGTTACGCCCCTGGGAAGTTGAAACACCAATTTACCCAAACGGGGTCCATAGTTTTAGCGCTTCATCTCCTAGGGTTAGGGTTTTGGATGTTTAGGGTTTTCCATTGTTTCTAAATAATAAGCAGGCCCTTGTGCCTCATTGTAACTCAGTTCAGAGGCCTGTAACCGCCACATCTCTTCTCAGAGATAGCTACCAGCGCCCTAGCTAGTTTTATTTCCATTCTGTCTGTAAGAAAATTTCAGTTATTTGATATTAATGAAATGAAGTGTTATTTCCACTACACCTTTGTATTTATGGTTATATGTTTATTCTGTTGCATTCCTGCATAAAGCCGGATCATCCACGAAATGTGGGGAAGTACTCAGGGGTTTCTCGTGCTTTCATTCCAAGTATATATGCACACATAAACACACACATATTTGTTGTTAGCGTATCATTTGAGAGAGAAAACATATAGATAAAAAGTAGGTTCATAATATACGAATATACAATTTGTTTTCTTTTTTTTTCCAATGGTAAAAATCTATTATATCCATGAGAATTGAATATACATATTCTAGTCTTAATGAGGATTGATTTGGCTTTCAAAACCATAAAAAACAAATTGTCTTAGAAAGGAAAGGCATCTCAATATTTACATCACTTGTACTTTGTTATTCAAAACAAAACTAATGCATTTCCTTGTACATCGTTCACAAAGAACCAATATAGTGGAACAACATTTTTTACAATCCCAATTTAATTGAAAAGATGAGACCTACTAACATTTAAATAAAAGAAAAAAAAACATGAATAGGCAGGATAATGTCTAAAATAAATTCCATTGAGTTGACCTCAACACCATCCACAAACTCATAGACATTGAAGTATCCTAATGGAAACAACAAAGCTTCTTTCAATGAATCGTTGGCCTTTTGGTTGAGTTCCATGAGAAAATCACTAAAATAAAGCTAATCAAAAGATTACACAACCTCTTGCGATTCCTACACCAAAGGATGCAAATGGATTTTATTCAATGTGACATTTTTGGAGGCCAATAAATGACCAAATTCGAATTGCCCAACACCTCTAATTTCTTGGCATTTTTCTTTTAGGAATTTGATAGAAGAGTCCAAATGGATATAAATTATGCTATTTTGTTTGATCCTTTTCCTAGAGCAGACCTTATATGAAGGTAATGATTATGCTTCAAAAATAACACAAAAAAAACTTCGCATACTGGAGGATGGCCTTGAATTGTGCCATCAAAATATCCTCACATGATGCAGGAGCATGAGGCTTAGAGACAAAAGGCTTCATTAATTTTTCCAAAAATCCAAAAAAAGTTTACAAGCAAAGGTGTTAGTACCTTTAGCTGTCAATTTACAGTTTTACTAGATAGGGTTGAACTAGTATCTAGGAAGATTGAACTGTTTTAGATTAGATTCAGTATATTTAGTCTTCAGTTGATATATTTAGGGAAGATATTATGTAATTAGGATTTTATCTAAGTTAGGAGAATTCGATCCTCAAGAAGAGGTTGAATGTTATGTAAAACACTATAAAATGTAACCTCTGAGAAGGAGAAAATCGAATTGGGCCGTAAAAGAATTGATTGAGAGGATATTGCCTCTGATTTAATAAAATTGCAGAATTTATTTATCTGTTGTATGCTTGGAAAATTCTCGGAGGGTTTCATCTCTCCGAAAATCCATTGGATTTATACATTCTGTGTAGAATTTGAGTGTGATTAGCTTCTGTGTAAAGGATTCAGAAGAGATTGCAGAACCTCTGTATCTCCGAAAAAAAACCATGTAGCGATGATATATCTGTGATTGTCGAATTGCAGAGGGAAAAAGGGTTGAGACAGTGTGAGAAGGACAAAACAAAGAACCAATGGAAATCCGTGGTCAAACGCCATAAAAAATGAAAAATTACAAATCAAGAAGTTTTTAAGAAACCAACCACTGTTGTCGCATTGCTTTTGGCGTGCGAGTGGTTTTGTTCAAATTGAACGCGATCAAATAGAAACACGACATGTCACGGTGGCAATACCGCCGATTTCACGTTACTTTGGAGCCATAAAGTGCTGGGGCTATTGGAATGCGATAGCCGTCCGATCGTAAACGTCGGAGATCCAACGGTGGTCGCGTCGATAGTTGCATGGAGTTTAACAAAAAAGGTATGGACCCGACAATTTATTCAATAGAACTTTATTAAAGAGTTTGAAATCCGGAAACCATTCCGAAAAGTTTTAAACATTGTTTAAAAGTGAATTATTATGTTTTCGAAGGATAAGGGGACTTAGCTTCCGTATGTCATTTTATTAAATTAATCAATCAAATTTAATAAAGTTTGATGACCGAGAGTGGAAATAAGGATAAGGAACAAATTCCTCCTGAATTACAAAACATAGTAACAAAATTTGAGCAACTCTCCTTAACGCTTGCATCCACATTGTTGAGATTGCAACAAGATGATGAGCTTAGTGGAAAGAAGTCGCCTTCACTAAGTGGGCCCGCAGGCTATTTTTGGCGCAAAGTATATTTTTAGACTATGTCTATTTTTAGACATGTCGATCATATTCTATGAGTTGCAGGATGCTATTTGTGGATGGTTGGTCAATTTGGAAAAATATATGGACTTCTATTTTTAGACATATTAGGCGGAATCTATTTTTAGATTGTCAGTCTAAAAATAGATATGTCGAATATTATTAGCTCTTAATAATATTTGGACTCTAAACATTATCTTATTCTCTTGGAGCACTTCAGTTAAGTGCACAGATGTGGCACAGGAGCTGACAGAAGGAATTACGCTATTCCTAAGGGGTAAGTGGAGCTATTGCATGGAGACTTCAGTTAGAACTCATGTGACAGAGTTTGGTGGAGTTATTGAGGTAGTTGGTGGAGTTGTGTTCAGTTTAACTTAGTTAAACATAGTTGAGCTAGTTGTATCTAGTCTAACTGATTGATACACTAATGAGAGTGGTGTGAATTAATTATTAATTAATTCACTAATTATTAACTCATTAATCAAATAAAGAATACATCATCTAACTACAGTGCATGGACAGTTTCAATGGAGACCAGTGAAGAGGTAGGTGAAAGAGCAGTGTGACTATCAGTTGTGACCACAGTGTTGCATGATTTTCAACACACAGTGGTTGGAGATGCCAATGAGGATTTCATGAGCAAGGCTGAACCAATTCGAGTTCATTCAGAGCCATTCTTCAGTAGTGATTGTGCAGTAGAGGCAGGCTAGCAGGTGGCAGATATTGGAGCATGTGATTTTCTAGATCGGACTTGATTAGTGTGTAGCAATTGGAGATTGTACTGAGAGCTTGTGAGGAGCTTTGTATGATGATTGTTACATTATCTCTATGACATATAATATACAGATAGTTGGGGGTTTTCAGCTTTAAGCTTTCCCATAAAATACTGTGTTCATATGTGTGAATGTTTATGGTTTTAATGTGTGCATGCAATTGATTTTATTTCCGCAATTAATGATCAATGGTAGAAGAGATTCTGTATTGTGCATGAAGTCAAATAGTGTGTGATTAGGAGAATCTAGGATGTATAACAATCAGTTATATAAATTTCGACATGGTATCAGAGCGATATTGATCATTGGAGCAATTGCAAAGCATTGAAGCGATTGAGTTTTGTGCTGATGGAATTCGAATTTGCAGCAGTGTTTTATTGGTGTCGAAGTTGAGATGTCTTTCAACGGATTGCCATTGGAGTATGCCCTTGAGGGCAGCTTGAATTATATTGCATGGAAGGACAGGATGGAGGCGGTTCTGGATGACAATGGGTTGAAGGAGTTCATAGATGCAGAAATTCCAAAACCACTGCTTGCTTCTTGTGCTTCTAGCGATGCTAACGCACTTGACGCATGGAAAAAGAAGACAACAAAGTGTCGAAGTTGTTGGAAGGTGTGAAGGATCACATAATTAGTAGCCTTTATGGTAAAGCTTCTCCATTCTTGATGTAGAAAGCTTTGTCGATTTATTCCAAAGCAAGAAGCGACCGGAGGAAGTTGGCGCTCGAGATAAACTCGGGAACATAAAAATGGAGAAAGCGGCAGAGTATACCCAAGTACCTCACAATTTTTTCCGGTGCGAGGATGAGGCTGGGAAGTGTGGGGGTTACTGTAGATGACGAGGACTTGGTGAGCTTGGCTCTCCTTGGGCTTCTGAAGAGTTTGCATTCCTATCAGGACTCTGTCAATGGTCGGGAGAAATTTCCAGGATGGGAGCGACTTTGGTCAGATCTTGTGCAAGAGGAGATAAGGCGGAGTACCAGGGACGAATCTTCATCAAAGAACGCAGATGAATAAAATTGCGCTTTGGCTACCAAAGCAAGGAAGGGGAAGAGCAAGAATAATGCTTCTCAATCCGGTGGCTGACATGTCCAAGGTGAAGTGCTTTCACTGTCACCAACACGGACAATCCACCACAAATTGTCCACAAAAGAAGAAAAATAAGTAGGCTGCTGGATCTGTAGCTGGAGAGGCCTTAGCCTCGCAGTTTGAGCTGGATTTTTCGTTGATCGCATGCTTGGTCTCAAGTATGATGGGTTCAGTGTGGTTTCTTGACAATGGTGTGTCTTTTCACATGATCGGAGACAAAGATTTGTTTACTGATCTGGATGAGAAAAATCCTGGAGTGCACATCGAGATGGGCGATGATGGTAGATAAAGTGCGATCGGTATCGGTACCATTTCCTTTGAGAGGGAGTTTGGTAAACCCTTCATATTGAAGGAAGAGATGCATGTCCCAGGATTGAAGAAGAATCTTATCTCTGTGGCGATGTTGGAAGACAAGGGATATGATGTTGTCTTTAGCGAGGGAAAGGCTTTCCTGTGCAGTAAGGAAACTGGTGAAACCCGGAGGATAGGGGTTCGAGTTAAGAACCTTTATCAGTTTTAAGTGAATGTTCCAACGGCAATAATGAACCAAGGCAAAACCAAGGGTGAGCAGGGATGAGGGCGAGCTATGGCACGGGGATATTGGGCCATCTTCACCATGGTGCTTTGAAAATTTTGCAATATATTTTTCTTGCTTGGGCTTCCCAAGGGTACACTTGCGCGGTCGGATGGGTGCAAGGGATGTGCTTTGGGAAAATTTGTGTGCTTTCACGAGAAGGATAGTCGCGCCACGACGATCCTTGAGAGAATTCACACAGACGTGTGTGGACCTTTCTCAGTAGCTTCAACAGCAAAGCATAGGTACTATGTGATATTTGTTGATGATTTTTCTCGGAAGTGCTAGATCTTCTTCATGCAAAAGAAGAGCGATACATACTCAAAGTTCTGTGAGTTCAAAGCACTGGTTGGGAAAGAATCGGGGAAGTAGGTGAAGGCTCTTAGGAGCGACAATGGTGGTGAATTCATCTCTGGCGAATTCAAGGACTTTTGCAGCGCAGAAGGAATTCGAAGAGAGCTCATAGCACCTCATAACCCCCAGCAGAATGGGGTTGCTGAGCGAAAGAATAGAACGATCGTCAGTGCTGCACAGGCGATGTTGCATGATCAGGGCCTTCCCATACACTTGTGGGCTGAGGCATGCAATACTGCAGTATATGTGCAAAACCGTTGTCTTCACAGGATACTTGGCATGAGTACACCCGAGGAGGCTTATTCAAGCTTTGATATTTTCCATTTGAGGATTTTTGGTTCACCTGTTTACATTCATGTGACGAAGGATGCCAGGAAGAAGTTGGAGCCGACTGCAAAGGTTGGGATATTTGTGGGGTACACTGATACACCCCAAAACTATCGTGTGTATTTTCCTGACAGTCGCAAGACTATTGTGTGACGGGATATAAAATTTCATGAGGAGAAAGCCATGAAGTGTTCGCTTGAGAGGGAGCCACACTTGCATGCTAATGAGGAGCTATTAGTTCCTAAGGATGAGTCTCAAGATGTGGATCAGCCACAAGATGAGGTTCATGGAGTGGAAGAGAGCACTCATGCAGTGCCAACCATCAGAGGGCGAAGCACACTACGAGAAGGACGAGCGAGGGCGAGATCGGGATGCAGAGAAGATTTTAGGAGCACCTACATCACAGCGCAAACAGAGACAGTCACCTGGCCGATATACTGGATACATGGCTCTGATGAGCAAGTCTATCGTGACAGAACCATCCTCTTTTGAGGAAGCTGTGGAGGACCCTGCATGGGTAGATGCCATAGTGGAAGAGTATGATTCAATTGTCAGAAACAATGCATGGGAGATTTTCCCAAGGCCGAAAGGGAAATCAGTGGTGGGTTCGAGATAGATCTACAAATTGAAGCAAGTAGCTGATGGGAGTGTGAATAAGTACAAGGCAAGATTTGTTGCCCGAGGCTTCTCACAGATTGAGGGGATCGACTATGAGGAAACCTTTGCACCTGTCGCAAGGTATTCTTCCATACGGACGATTCTTGCTCTCTCAACACAGATGGGGTGGCACATTCATCAGATGGATGTGAAGACTGCGTTCCTCAACAGAGTGATTGAGGAGGAGGTGTACATAGAGCAGCCTGAAGGTTTCGAGATCTTCAACAGCGAGTTGCATGTGTGCAGGCTCAAAAGAGAGTTGTATGGGTTGGAACAAGCACCTCGTGCTTGGTACACACGGATAGATAGTTATTTCACTAGACTTGGATTCTACAAGAGTGAGGCGGATCCGAACCTATACCAGATTGTGGTGAAGGGTAAGTTGCTGATCATTGTACTTTATGTAGATGATTTGATTTTGACGGGTGATGAACTGTTGATACACTCATGCAAGGTTGATCTTGCAAAGGATTTTGAGATGAAGGACTTGGGCCTCCTTCATTATATCCTGGGATTGGAAATTTGGCAGTGCAGTGATGGATTGTTTGTGTCTCAAGGCAAGTATGCCCGGGAGATCCTGGAGAAGTTCAACATGCATGGTTGCAAGCCTATCGACACTCCTCTTCCTGGTGGATGGAGGAAAGAGGATGCTACATCGGCAGAGGTAGTGGATGCCACTATTTATCGACAGTTGGTGGGGTCGCTTATGTATCTAGTCAATACACGACCTGACATATGCTACGCTGTTATCCAGCTTTCACAAGCTATGGTTAAGCCTACCAAGCTCTTTTGGAAGGAAGTCAAGCATGTATTGAGATATCTCAAAGGCACATCGGGATATGGATTATGGTACAGAAAGTCGGATGAGGTGAAGCTGTACGACTTCACAGATGCAGATTGGGCAGGGAGCTAAACGGACAAAAAGAGCACATCTGGAGGGATTTTTAGTATCGGGTTAACAACAGTTTCTTGGTACAGTAGGAAGTAGAGATCCATGGAACTCAGTTCAGCATAGGCCAAGTATATGGTAGCGAGTTTGGTTGCATTCGAGGCTATATGGATGAGGAAGATCCTGGTCGGGTTGTTCGGTTCACATTTAGATCCTACTGTGATATATTGTGATAATTAGAGTTGCATCAAAATCTCGGTTAATCCAGTATTTCATGATAGATCTAAACACATTGACATCCGGTATCATCATATCAGAGATTGTGTGCAGCGAAAGATCATGTTGCTTCAGTACATTCCTACGGAAGATCAAGATGCAGATATTCTGACGAAGGTGCTCACCAGGAGAAAATTTGAATACCATAGAGGCAGGATCGGGGTGAAGGATAATCCCTATCTTGTTGAGAGGGAGTGTTGAGATTCAACAAGATGATGAGCTTAGTGAAAAGAGCCGCCTTCACTAAGTGGGCCCGCAGGCTATTTTTGGCGCAAGTCTATTTTTAGACATGTTGATCATATTCTATGTGTTGTAGGATGCTATTTGTGGATGGTTGGTCAAGATGGAAAAATAGATGGACTTCTATTTTTAGACATATTGGGCAGAATCTATTTTTAGATTGCCAGTCTAAAAATAAATATGTCGAATATTATTAGCTCTTAATAATATTTGGACTATAAACATTATCTTATTCTCTTGGAGCACTTCGGTTAAGTGCACAGATGTGGCACAGGAGCTAACAGAAGGAATTACGCTATTCCTGAGGGTTAAGTGGAGCTATTGCATGGAGACTTCAGTTATAACTCATGTGATAGAGTTTGGTGGAGTTATTGAAGTAGTTGGTGGAGTTGTGTTCTGTTTAACTGAGTTAAACATAGTTGAGCTAGTTGTATATAGTCTAACTGATTGATACACTAGTGAGAGTGGTGTGAATTAATTATTAATTAATTCACTAATTATTAACTCATTAATCAACTAAAGAATACATCAGTTAACTACAGTGCATGGACGGTTTCAGTGGAGACCAGTGGAGAGGTAGGTGAAAGAAGAGCGATTATGACTATACGATTGTGACTATAGTGTTGCATGATTTGCAACACACGGTGGTAAATTTTCGTGGTTCTGCATTGCTGGACCAATTCAAGTTCATTCAGAGCCATTCTTCAGTAGTGATTTCCCAGTTGAGGCAGGCTAGTAGGTGGCAGAGATTGGAGCATGTGATTTGCTAGATTGGACCTGATTAGTGTGTAGATACTGGAGATTGTACTGAGAGCTTGTGAGGATCTTTGTATGATGATTGTTACATGATCTCTATGAAATATAATATACAGATAGTTGGGGGTTTTAAGCTTTAAGCTTTCCCATAAAATACTGTGTTCATATGTGTGAATGTTTATGGTTTTAATGTGTGCATGCAATTGATTTTATTTCCACAATTAATGATCAATGGTAGAAGATATTTTGTATTGTGCATGAAGTCAAATAGTGTGTGATCAGGAGAATCTCGGATGTATAACATATCAGTTATATAAATTTCTACACACACTGCCATCATTTGTGGTATCAGAGCCGTCTTTAGAGCATTTTCCAGACATTGAACAAGCTTCCAAAAGTCAGAAAAAGAAATTCAACATGGCTGTCAGAATTGGTAGAGGAGGTGGTGCTGGTAGAAGAAGCGGTAGACCAGTTGAAAATGCTGAAGTGCTAGAGACTATGCAACAAATTCAAGCTAGATTGGAAGCAATGGAAGCAAGACAACAGAGAGATCCTGAAGATGTCAGTGAACTTGAAGCTGAAGAAGAAGAAGAAGGAAATGTTGAGCTTACTCCCGAGATGATATTATTTAAATCAGTTTTAGGATCTACATCCAAAACTAGACTTGAAGTATCAACTTTTACAGGAGGATTGAATCCAGAAGAGTTGATAAACTGGATCAATGAAATGAATAAATGATTTGATTACGAAGAGATGGGTGAAGAAAAGAGAGTTAAGTTTGCTGTCACAAAGTTGAAAGGACATGCAACACTTTGGTGGGATGGAGTTCAAGCAGAAAGAAGGAGAGGTGGTAAGCAGCCAATCAAGAATTGGAACAAAATGGTAGCAAAGATGAGAGGTAAGTTTTTGCCTAGTGATTATCAGCTTTCATCATTTAAACAAATGCAAAATCTTAGACAGAGATTAATGACAGTAGAAGAGTACACAGAAGAATTTTACAAAGTAAGCATAAGAGTGGGACAAATTCAAGATACAACAGAGAATATTTCTAGGTACATAAATGGTCTCAGAATGGATATTGAAAATGAGGTAAGTATATTGTCTCCTAAAATAGTAGAAGAGGCTTATCAGATGGCCTTAAAAGCTGAAGAAAAACTCATAAGGAAGCAATCTGCCAAAGGAAGAGGTACTTTCCGAGGAAGAGGAAGTCAAGGTGGTAGAGGAAGATCTACAACACCAAGAGATGGAGCTAGTAGTATCTCACATCAGTATTCACCCAGAGAAAGTGATACAAGTGGCAGAAAGAGTCCTTATAGAGGAAGAGGAGGTAGAAACAGAGGAAGAGAAGTCAGATGTTACAGATGTAACAAATTAGCACATAGAGCCTATGAATGTCCAGAGAATGTGGGGACAAATAAGAGAAATGCAATTGTTGCTCAGATTGAAGAAGAAGTAGCAAAGTTGCCTGTAACAGAGAAAGAAATTATGCCAGAGAAAGGAGAATCTTTGGTGGTTAACAAATTTTTGTTAAAAAAAACAAAGGAAGTTGCTGAACCAACACAAAGAAAGACTTTGTTCAGAAGTGTGTGAAAATTTCAAGGGAAATGCTGTCAATTGGTAATTGATAGTGGTAGTAAAAATAACTTGGTCTCTATAGAGGTGATAGAGAAGTTGAAATTGAAGACAAGGGAACATCCAACACCCTACAAGGTGTCATGGCTTCAGAAGGGACATCAACTGATAGTAAAGGAACAATGTGAAATAGAATTAAAATGGGCAGTTACAAAGATAAAATCATGTGTGATGTGATGCCTATGGATGTGTGTCACATATTTCTGGGTAGACCTTGGCAATATGACAGATGGAAATAAAAACACTTACAAGTTTTTCAAAGATGGTATGAATCAAACATTGTTACCTATGGAAGAAGAAGATGCATCAAGTAAAAATTCTGATCCAAAGGCTTTATTGTTGAGTGGAAAAGAATACTTACAGCAGATTGAAGATGATGAGGTAAATTTTGCTTTAGTTTGCAAACCTAAAGTAGTATTTACTTCTACTAAAATTTCTGATTTTCCAATTGAAATTCAAGAAATGTTGGAGAACTGTTGTGATATTATTATGGATGAATTACCACTTGTAAGAAAAATCAGCCATCAGATAGATTTGATTCCAGGATCAAATTTGCCAAACAAAGCAGCTTACAGAATGCCTCCTACAAAAAATGAAGAAATCAGAAAGCAAGTACATGAATTGGTTGACAAAGGTTTGATCAAAGAAAGTTTGAGTCCTTGTGCAATACCTACAGTATTAAGTCCGAAGAAAGATGGAGGTTGGAGAATGTGCACTGATTCAAGAGCAATTAACAAGATAACAATCAGGTATAGATTTCCTTTACCTGGAATTGAAGATTTGATGGATTGTTTGAGTGGAGCAAGATATTTTTCAAAACTAGATTTGAAAAGTGGGTATCATCAAATTAGGATAAGGGAAGGAGATGAATGGAAAACAACCTTTAAAAAAAATGAGGGATTGTATGAATGGATGGTAATGCCTTTTGGTTTATCAAATGCACCTAGTACATTTATGAGGCTTATGAATGAAGTATTGAAGGAATTTATTGGTAAATTTGCAATAGTATATCTAGATGATATATTAATTTACAACAAAACAAAGGAAGAACACCTGAGACATCTTAATTATGTCTTAAGGAAGTTACATCAAGAGAATTTACTGATAAATTTAAAGAAATGTTCATTCATGAAAGAAGAATTGGTATATCTAGGTTTTGTTGTTTCTGCTGAAGGATTAAAAATGGATCCAGAGAAGATAAAGGCAATTGTGGAGTGGCCTTCACCTAAAAGTGTTTTTGAGGTAAGAAGTTTCCATGGTCTTGCTAGTTTTTATAGAAAATTCATAAGGAATTTTAGTAAGATCAATGCACCTATCATTGAAACCATAAAGAAGGACAAACAACCATTTAAGTGGACTGCTGAAGCTGAAAGGAATTTTCAGTTCTTAAAGCAAAAGATAATTGAGAAACCTGTCTTAGTTTTGCATGATTTTAATAAACCATTTCAAGTAAAATGTGATGCCAGTGGGGAGGCTATTGGAGCTGTATTGAGTCAAGAAGATAGACCTGTAGCATATTTCAGTGAGAAGCTGAATGAGACAAGGAAGAAGTACTCTTCTTATGACAAGGAATTTTATGCAATTCTACAATCATTGAAGAAGTGGAGACATTATTTAATGTCTAAAGAATTTGTGCTATATTCAGATAATAATGCTTTACAGTATATCATGCAATAGCCTAAATTGAATCAAAAACATGCAAAATGGGTTGAATATCTTCAAAGTTTCAACTTTGTATTGAAGCATATAAGTGGTCAAGAAAACAAGGTAGCTGATGCCTTGAGTAGGAAAAGCATTCTTGTTCAAGAAAGTCAAATTCAAGTGTTAGGTTTTGATTTTCTTAAAGAACTCTATAAGACAGATTTGGATTTCAAATAAGCATTTGAAGCATGTTGTAATCCTATTTTGATAGACAAAAGTCAGTGGTTAGATTATTTCTTGCAAGAGGGTTTATTATTCAAAAGGAATCAGTTGTGCATACCAAATTTTTCTATGTGAGAAAATTTAATCAGGGAGAAACATAGTGGTGGACTTGCTGGACATTTTGGCGTTGATAAGACTTATGAGCAACTAAGTCATTTTTATTTTTGGCCAAAGATGAGATATGAAGTGGAAAAGTATGTGAAGAATTGTAAAATTTGTCAATATGCAAAAGGAAAAAGTCAAAATGCAGGTTTGTACATTCCATTACCTATTCCAGATAGACCTTGGGATATGCTACGTATGGATTTTGTTTTAGGATTGCCTAAGACACAGAGAGGGAATGATGCAATTTATGTTTTAGTTGACAGATTTTCAAAAATGTCACATTTTATTCCATGTTATAAAACCAGTGATGCTAATCATGTTGCCAATTTGTTTTTCAAGGAGATTGTCAGATTACATGGATTACCTAAAAGTATTGTCTTTGATAGAGACACCAGATTTTTTGGTAATTTTTGGAGGACATTATGGAAGAATCTTGGTACTAAACTAAGTTTCAGCTCAGCTTATCACCCTCAGACTGATGGGCAGACTAAAGTAGCGAATAAGAGTTTGGGTAATCTTTTGAGAAGTCTTGCAGGAGAACATCCTAAACAGTGGGATCATATTTTACCATAGGCAGAGTATGCAAATAATGATTCACCTAACAGAAGTACAAGGCAGAGTCCATTCCATATAGTTTATGGAATGCACCCAAGAGGAGTATCTGAATTGAGGAACTTGGAGAAGCATGAGAAGTGCTGAAGGAGAAGAGTTTGCTTGAGAAATTCAAGCAATACATGAACAGGTAAAGCAACGGCTACAAGATAGTAGCATCAAGTACAAAAACATAGTAGATTTGAGAAAAAGAGAAATTAATTTTGAAGTTGGTGATTTTGTTTTAGCACACTTAAGAAAAGAAATATTTCCAAAGAGGAAGTATAACAAGTTAAAATTCAAAAAGATAGGACCATGCAGGATATTGAGAAATTTTTCTGCAAATGATTATGAAATTGAATTACCATCTGATATTGGAATATCTCCAATATTCAATGTTTCTTATTTGTACAGATATGAAGGTAGTGGCACAGATGACACACTAAAAGACATAGGAAAGATTGACTGGGTAAAACAGTTACCCATAGCAAAGACATTACAGCCAAAGAGGATCTTAGACAAGAAAGTCTTTAAGAAGACCAAAGGACATGAATCTTTTCAATATTTGATCAAGTGGAGGGATCAACCAATTGAGGATGCTACCTGGATGATAGAAACCATGCTGCAGAGATTAGGCAGTTCTGTGGAGGAGCTCATGGACAGGAGACCATGAATATTTCTATCCTCAGGAGTCTGATGTAGGAAAATGAGGCTTAGAGACAAGAGGCTTCATTAATTATTCCAAAAATCCAAATTTTTTTTACAAGCAAAGGTGTTAGTACCTTTAGCTGTCAATTTATAGTTTTACTAGATAGGGTTGAACTAGTATCTAGGGAGATTGAACTGTTTTAGATTAGATTCACTATATTTAGTCTTCAGTTGATAGATTTAGGGAAGATATTATGTAATTAGGATTTTATCTAATTTAGGAGAATTCTATCCTCAAGAAGAGGTCGACTGTTATGTAAAACACTATAAAATATAACCTCTGAGAAGGAGAAAATCGAATTGGGCCGTAGAAGAATTGATTAAGAGGATTTTGCCTCTGATTTAATAAAATTGCAGAATTTATTTATCTGTTGTATGCTCAGAAAATTCCCGGAGGGTTTCATCTCTCCTAAAATCCATTGGATTTATACATTATGTGTAGAATTTGAGTGTGATTAGCTTATGTGTAAAGGATTCGGAAGAGATTGTAGAACCTTTGTCTCTCCAAAAAAAAAACCATGTAGCGATGATAGATCTGTGATTGTCGAATTGCAGAGGGAAAAAGGGTTGAGACATTGTGAGAAGGAAAAAACAAAGAACCAGCGAAAATCCATGGTCAAATGCCATCAAAAATGAAAAATTACAGATCGAGCGGTACCTTTTTAAGAAACCAACCACTGTTGTCGCACTTCTTTTGGTGTGCGAGTGGTTTTGTTCAAATTGAACGCGATCAAATAGAAATGCGACACGTCACGGTGGCAATACTACCGATTTTGTGTTACTTTGGAGCCATAAAGTGCCGGGGCTATTGGAATGCGATAGCCGTCCGATCGTAAACGTCGGAGATCCAACGGTGGTCGCGTCGGTAGTTGTGTGGAGTTTAAAAAAAAAGGTATGGACCCGACAATTTATGCAATAGAACTTTATTAAAGAGTTTGAAATCCGGAAACCATTCCGAAAAGTTTGAAACATTGTTTAAAAGTGAATTATTATGTTTTTGAAAGATAAGGGGACTTAGCTTCCGTATGTCATTTTATTAAATTAATCAATCAAATTTAATAAAGTTTGATGACCGAGAGTGGAAATAAGGATCAGGAACAAATTCCACCTGAATTAGAAAAAATAGTAACAAAATTTGAGCAACTCTCCTTAACACCTGCATCCACACTGCCATCATCACATGATATCAAAATCCAAATTAGACATAATTAATTAACACCCTTGGCCTTCTTTTTCTTTAGATCAATTCGAAATTACTAGGCAAGTTTTATAATCATACTAATAGATACCTCTCGATGGATATAAATATCTTTGAAGATGTTGTAATTATGGGTACACTATATACCATACACTAAGGAGCAAGGAAAGGCTTCAAACTAGTTAGCATATTTATCTTCGAGCCATTAGTTTATGCATTCCTCCAACCTTGGATTCAACTAGCTTGCATTCTACTTGAAATCAAAAGAGATGATCTTAAGGACTTGCACTATGTAAGGGTGTTGCACTTAAAAACTACCACCTTGACATTCTGCTGACTGTATGAGCTCATTAACACTCATACATACCTCCTATGCAAGTCTTACAACCTTTACTCCTCATGTCAAGCCTTAAAACAAGAGAAAAAACCCTAAAAACTCAAAAACCCTAGGGTGCGCAGGCATTACAAGGGAAAACTGCGTTCTGGAATGCAGGTAAGCAGTGTATTACTTGTGTACCCAAGCTAGGAACACAGGCATGCTTAATTTGTTGGGCGGATTAATCAATCTTGCGGACAAGATTGATCTCCCTAGTATCAAAAGGTAATCTAGCAACAAACAGCCAAATAAACCTATCTTTCTCTAAACATATGTGATTTACAAAAGAATACTATAAATGTGTTAAGGACTTACTGTAGATCCAATGCTTGTTCGAAGTTGTTGTCCCTCGTGCACTTGAAGGAGTTATCTTCGTAAACCTGCAGTCATAAAGAAGCAAACATTAAATAGAAACTGTATGGTAAACATTATAAATCATGCCTATCATGGTGATCAAGGAATCCATGAAATAAACAGTTAATTAACAGCTTATTGAGAAAAATGAATTCATTTGTATTAACTTTGAAAGAAGGAAAACCTTACAACCTTAGCCTTGATGTTGAACAGGCCTTCCCGGGGTTCGAAGCAGGAATCTCCTCTACTCTGACAAGCCTTGCACTCTTCCAATCGAGACAGATAAAGGTATGTGATCTTTCCTCACAAAAATCTCAGTTAAATGAGTCTAAATCCCAACAGCACTTAACCTCAAATAATTCTAAAGCTTGAACTCCCTTTGAGGCTACCTAATGCCTCTTTTTATAGAGCAAATGAGGAGGTTAGGGTTCCACCTATGAAGGGATAGAATCCTCCTTCAAAGGGATAGGCTCCTCACATCAAGGGATTAGTTCCTTAAGGTGTGGGATACATGCACCTTATTAAAGCGTACTTATCCCCAAAAATTCTCATCTAGAAGCTTCTAGAATTGACCTCAAATCAGCTTTTTAACTTTTATTTCTCGCTTTTTTGACTTTGAGAAGGGTACGCAGGAATTACAAGGGAAAACTGCGTTCTGGAACGCAGGTAAGCAGTGTATTACCTGCGTACCCAAGCTAGGAACGCAGACAGGCTTCATGTTACCTGCGTACCCTAGGGTTTTTTCTCTTGTTTTAAGGCTTGACATGAGGAGTAAAGGTTGTAAGACTTGCATAGGAGGTATGTATGAGTGTTAATGAGCTCATACAGTTAGCAGAATGTCAAGGTGACAGTTTTTAAGTGAAACAAAGGGCAATCAATAAAAATATGTGATATGGATTCCACATTGTTCTTACACAAAGAGGATTCGTTGGGACCAACCGAACGCCTTTTTGTGCCAACAACCCAATTCAAGAGTTTTTTGTTTAGGGAAAGCCATAGGGTAATTTTTATTTCAAGAAGAAAATGAAGCTTCCACAGGGTAATTTTTTTTCTTCTTCAGTAAACTAAGATTTTGTAAAGTGTTATACGGTACTTAGTCACACTGCCAGTGTCACACTTTGTGCTGCTGATGCCACAAGTGTCGCAAAGTGATGAAAGAGCTCGAGTGGCCGGAGTACAAGCTCTCCATGAGGCAAGGACATATCACTTTCAATATGCAGTGGATGGTAAGGATTTCATGATTTTAAACATGACCCTTTCTATACGGATGGATGCGTCGATGTCGTGGATCCATATATTGTTATATGCTTATGTTTAAAGCATACTTACATCATAGACATCAAATGTTTGATTTGCAGGTCCCTTGATGGTGATTCTCTAAGTCCTTGCCTTTGCTTGTAAAGCACTTCAGCCATCACTTCTCGTTTTGACTTCATGCTTTAGGGGTCATATTTTACACAGTATTTTGTCACACTCCTAGTCTCATATCTTGGAGTGTCGCCCTTTGTGTGATAGATTCCACACAATTTCGTAAAGTGATGCAAGTTGTCGCAAATAATGTATTCACCATGAAACATGTTTGTGGAGATCAGAAGAATATCCCTGAAGAAGTGGAAGAAAATTTGCCTTGAAAGAATTATGGAGGACTTAATAAAATCCCTTATTTGCAAGCCCAACGCGATTTTCATGCTAGTAACCTATGGCATTACACATGTCTAGAGTTACTAGCGTCACTTTTATTAGGAAAATTCGCGTTGGTCCTCTTCAAGCAATTTTTCCCAAATGGAGGAGAATCTTCTCTTACTAGAAAGCTCAAGAACGATGATGTGGTTTCAGGTAGTTGAATATTGGAACGAGACCTCCCATTCCTGGCCTTATATCCTCCTTCCATGGATCTCTCCCTTAATATGTGGAACTCCTCCCTCATCCTCAACTCCCTCTTCTTTCCTATAAATCAAATGCCCACTATCCACTAAGGGTTAAAGTGACGTTAGTCATAGCTAGCTAGAGAGAGGTTGGACTGTAGCTTAGCTGAGGGTTGGTTTCCATCCTAGTGTTGAATTGTGCCCAAATGTTTCCCATTTTCAAAGGACAAGAGGTGTTTGAAGGTTAAGGCTTGGAATTTGGAATATCACTTGAAGGAGGCTTCCAACATCAAGGCTTCATTAGTTGTAATGTTCCCTTTGTCATCTACTAAAAATAAAATATATGTTTTCTTTCCATAAATGTGTCAATTATTGTCGATTTATTGTAATGTTCCTTGATTTGTTACATGATTCATATTAGAGTGTATGATTTTTTGTATGTGTTTGTTGTCTCCACTTGATCTTTCTTGCAGGTATTCATCTACACTAGCGAAGAGGATATGAAAAATGGGATAAGTTACTCAAACTTCTTGAGTGAACTGAATGCAAAATTTTAGGTAGCAACACAGAAAAATCAGAAACATAATGCAAATTTCTAGGTATCAGTACAACAAAAACAGGATCAAAAAGAGCATAAACATATTTCAAGGCAACAATTGCAAACAACATCCTCGAATAGTGTGTTTTTTTCTACAGAATCAACTTCAGATTCCTATTTTTGAATTTTATTAATTAGATATATCCAAATAATTTTGGTTAAAACTTTATTTTTTGTAAAGGATTGTATCAAATTAGATATTTTTGAATTATCCTCTATATATACATTCTAATTCGAAGTAAGGAGGGTTGAGCCCGAGAGAGAAAAAAGAAACATCATTGTACTTTTCTAGAATTTTTTGAAAATAATAAAAGAATTCTAACTTCAGTTTTAACAACAATTGTGTTCATGTAAGTTTTTTCTAGTATATTCATTTATGTTTTTCATCATATGTTCAAAATAAAATAGGAGTTAGGGTAAGGATAAGTTAAGTATTAACTTCTTTGACAACCCAGTGCAAAGTTACCATCATCACTAAGATTAGCTAATTAAACAATTTGTTTAAATTAGTACCTCTTCATCATTTAATTGTTACCTTCCATCATCTATTTAATGTATATGTGACTCTCTGTAGAAATTTCTCTACACACATCTACTATATTTGATAAATTAAGTATTCAACATGAATGTTTAATTATCATATATCTTCTTCTTTCCTCTATCATAATCAATTGAAGGATTATATGCTTTTAGGAGTGAAAATCATCACTTTGAAAATCTTAGAAGTTTTTGTATTGTACAGGTGTTTTAATGCCTCACTTGATCCCATAAGGCAAATTTTGATTAGTGTTTAATTAATCTGTAAATGATGACTTATAATTTTGAATAATATGTACACTTGTGAAATTGTAATTTTATTTTATTTTTGACTAGCATGACTTTTATTATTTATCTCATTTCTAATATGTCTCCTCAAATCAAATCTTAGATAAGGTATGGTCTTCCCTCATTTATTTATAAATCAAATATCTAGATTTTTTACACCCAATATGTCTTCTCAAATCTACATTTTGGTCTTCTCCCATTTATTTTTGAATAAAATATCTATATATGGTAAGAAAATCAAGGTTAATAAATTAGAAGGATGAGGGGGTAGTCATGAAATTAATGGTAAGTAGTTGAAGTGGATGAGAAGAAAATATATAAAAGGGAAGGAGGGCGAGAGGAAGTGGAGGAGATTCTTGGTCTTGTTTGGCATTGGAGAATATTCTTGGTCTTTTTTGGCATTGGAGGAGATCCTTGGTCTTGTTTGGTATTGGAGGGTGTTGATTCCAACTTGGACACACTACAACTGATTGGACTTGGGTTCAGAGGGCTAGGGAGCACGTGGAGGTTCCCTGGGCTAGGAAATCAATCCTAGTTGGCTGGGAGGTAAATCTAGTCGGGTAACACAACAGGAGAATCTCAACATAAATCCAAGGGCATATCAACCAAGCTATTGATACATGTATTCTTCGATTATTGATTACTCATATAAATTATTCAAAATGAAATTTCTCACTTAATTTTGTTGAAAATGGATTTTAATTGTATGATTTAATCAAATGAATGTTGACCTATAAATATGCTATTTTCCTTATTATTGTGATTAAATTAAATGAATATAGTTCTAGTTGTAGGAATCTAGGTTAGGTCTTCACAAGTGTTAATGGTTTGAATCATGAGTCATCCATTTAAATTAAATATCTCACTTAGATGCTTTGGCATAGTTCTCGAGCCTATAGTTTTCTTCAAAGAGACAAAATGCACCAAGCTCCTACTCTTTGATTTTCATTTATAGTTTCACCGTGTTTATTACCATGGGTATTTATCCATGGTTTTCACCCATGGTATCCTTGAGTTTATTGGAACGTTGCCTCATCAGTTCCATTGTTAATTTGAATGGAACACCTCTAGACCTCACATCATTTTTAATTCTACTTAGTAGGCATAGATCTTGTAGATTTTCCAATTTGGTCTTATTTTAATTTCAACCTAGAAACACTCAAGTTTTAGGCCCCCTGTAGTTTCCCTGAGCACTTATGCTTGAATCATCATGATTGATAGTGGGAACTACAGTGTTAACCATTTTCATGTATCAAGGGTTGTGCTTCTCTCTGCGTGTTGTTGTGACGCAATGGTTGATGGCCCGATCTGGCCTAGCTCCCAACAGCTAACTCATAACACCTTTTTATGAGAACCACAAACTTAACGAGTCTCTCAGATTTTGGGTGTGTATTTTCCCTTAACACTTATGCTTGGCTCATCATGATTGATAGTGGGAACTACGGTCTTAACCATTTTCAGGTATCGAGGGTTGTGCTTCTCTCTGCGCATTGTTGTGGCCCAATGGTTGATGGCCTGATATGGCTTAGCTCCCAACACCTAACTCACAACACCTTGTTATGAGAACCAAAAACTTAACGAGTCTCTCGGATATTGGGTGTCGGGGATACCATCTAACACTTTTAAATACAAAGATCTGAGGTCGAAGCCTTTAAGTCTTATGAGCTCGTGAGTGCTTACCCTTAGCACTCAGAACATAAAATATGGGAAAACAAGCTTCAAAGGATCAATAAAATCTCTCAGATCCTTCAATTTTTGAGGAAACTATCTACATAGAGCCCAAATGGGCTAGTTTTGAAAAAATACCCAGTTTTAGTTTTTCGAGATCTATCTTCATTTTCTCAAAAATCACATTGGAAGTTTTTTCCCCAAAACCTGCTACTACTAATTTGGATCATCATTTTTTTTTTTTTTTGAAGACTAATCCTAATCTTTCCATTTTTTCTCCTCCCATCCCACCCACAGGATTCGAACCGGTGACCTTGTAGACGGAGTGTCTTAAGAGTGCACCCCATCACCGACTGCTCTACACCACGTGGGAAATTTGGATCATAATCTTTGATTAAGTGCTAGAGGCTCATACATGTGACTTGGTTGAGTTTTTAGCAACACACATCCATATTGGATATCCTAGTAACAAAACCCATATGCCCAATTTTATTTTAGAACTATGTTGATATCTCGATCATGGAGGTGGCTATCGAAATTAACTTCAAACTGGTAAAATGTCAATAGTGAAATCAAAGTATAATCCTAATTAATTCATCAAAAATAAAGGAAATATATGATAATTAATTACTTGAGAATTGGAGATGTATCATTGTGATTTTATGAGAAATTGTGGAAAATGGGGTAATCAATGGGGGAAGGAATGAAAAAACTGGTCAAATGGATGACTGTAGATGATGGTAAAATGGTGACAAATTAATGACCTAACATCTCCCCCAGACTGAGACCTTTGCATGTCCTCATGCAAATTAATTAAGGAAACTAAGAAAATTGATTCATTAGCAACATATTCACTCCAGAATGTATCCTCCTTTGTTTGGAAACGAGTTAGCTTTCTTATCCATTTCTTAGCAAAATTGAACAACTCTTTATTCTATGATCTGAAATGAATGTATTAGTTTTGCTATGCTAAGTGTCTTTTCAGTTTATAAATATGTGCATACTTGTCTCATTAGTTTTCTTAAGGATTGAGGATTTTAACCATGAATTAGAGATGATTTTAGGTGAATTAGAAGCATAAAAAAAGCTTAAATAACACTGAACAATAGTGTAAAACAGAGAAATAAGTCACCACATATAATTTACACAGTAAGAATGATGAAGAAGTTCACCCCTCCTGGGCTACATCTATTGGTCCAACTCCCAATGGCATGTCCATCTTTCACTATGCTCCAAATTTTGAAAATACATGTAGTAACAGTGCTCCAATGGCTGTTTTCTCTGCACCAATGGCTCTAGAATGCTCCAATTAGTCAAAAATCACTCTTCATTCACTCAGAATGGGCGAAAATTCAATCTCCTACTCTTTTTCCAAATTACACCTAGAAAAACTCCACTAAAAGTGGAGGACCCCAAACCACGGATTCCAAACTACAACTGTCGGTGGAACTCTGGCATAAAATCTGGTTGGAACTCCAGTTTGAAGGGTTGTTAACATTAACTGCGCAGAGGATATAGCGGTTACCATTGAATGTGATAAGTTTAACATGAAAATTGCGGAGACTACAGATGAAGAACTGTCAGAGGTTGTAACATTTGTTTTGTTGCCGTGTGACCACCATCACGGGGACTGTTGGCGGGTTGGGACCGACGGTGGTCCCCAACCCCCAAACTATATTGCAACCAAAATTAAATATAAGCTATGACATATGAATGCTAAGAACTATGTGTAGCTCAAGCGGTGGAGACCTATGTGTACCCTACTGGTGGTCCAGGGTTCGATTCCTACGGACCCTCAATAATTTTGATATGCCATTTCGGGGACATGTGGCGGCCTCAGGGCTGGCCACATGTCACCCTCTGATTGGCCCAAAAAACATAAATGTATAAACATTCGACCAATAAATAAGTGACACTTGTCATCTCGGGGTTGGTTCTGAGGAAAGGAATATTCCTCAGAGTATTACCTTTTGTTGACTGTGCATCCTAGTGAACCTTGGTCAAACTGTTGCAAAATTTACCTGTTTGGAATTTCGATCAGAATGTGATATCTCCCTCACACAACATTGTTTTTTTGAACCGTTAGCGGCATCAGAATCAGGAAGACGAGATCTACGCAACCATCCTAGTTTCAACCAAATCTTGTAACTTTTAATTTTGAGAAAAATTTATGAACTCCTGATAACTCCTCCCCATTGGGAAGCTTTTGGACCCCAAAATACTTGATTAATTTTTCATTGGATGAGGGTATAGATCCCTCACCTTTCCAACCTCCATCCACTTTGCCTTGCTTGGTTTAGTGCCTTTGAGCCCAATTCGAAGGTAGTCAACACTTCTTCTCTTCGATGCTCTTGTCCTCTTGTCAAGAATTGTATCTTTTTTGAGCTCATCCAAAAATTCTGGCAAGAATCTTCAATAGAAGGTAGTTTAACATCACTTCCTTGATAATAGATCAAAGATGGCTCATACAACTGTAAGTTTTCAACATTAACAACTGAATACATTTGCATATAAGAAGGAAAATCAAGTTGGAATGCATTGTTACCAACTTGCTTTATGATCTTGAATGGACCATAGCGAATGGGTTTGATATTTTTACCTTCCCCTTGCATCCCTTCTTTGCTAATGTGCAACCATACCTCATCTCCCTATTGAAACTTGTGATAAACACTATGTTTGTCATGCCTCTCTTTGTATTTGCTTTGACTTTTCTCAAGATGTTCTTGAACTTGTTGATGTATAATATGAATTTTCTCAATGAGCTTTCAAGCCTTGTCAATATCACTATGGCCATATATTGCAACATCCTTTCCAAAGATGAAGTCTAATGGCGATTTTGGCAAATACCCAAAGCATAATTCAAAAGGTGATGTTTGAGTTGAAGAGTGATTTGCCTGGTTGTATGTGTGCTGAATGTAATGCAGTTGCTCATCCGACAACTTAAGATGTTTGCTGCAATATCCTCTCAATAGATGCACAATGATTCTGTTCACCACCTCGGTTTGTCCATCTGTTTGTGGATGGAAAGAAATACTCTTTTTCAACTTTGTGTCCATCATTCTCCATAGATTGGACCAAAAATTCCCATTGAACTTAGAATCCCTGTCACTAATAATAGAAGTTGGCAATCCAAAATGAACCCAAACATGTTGAAAATAAAGTTCAGTAGTTTGTTCAGTAGTAATGGTTTTCTTACATGGCGGTAACCACATTTTGACAGTCTATCCACAACCACATAAAGATAATCGTGTTGTTTTCTTGACATAGGTAGACCTCCAACAAAGTCCATGGAGATACTCTCCCATGGCCTTGATGGTATTAGTAGTGGCATGTACAACCCAAGGTTCCTACTACTAGGCTTACTTGTTGCACACATAGAACAACCTCTTATAAAATGTGACACACTATCTATCATGCAAGGCCAATAGAAATATATCTGTAGATGTGCCACTATTTTTCTTACCCCAAAGTGTCCAACAATAATATATGAACGAGTTTCTCTCATGACACTTAGCCTCTCTCCTTGTGGTATACACAACTTTCCCAAATGAAACAAAAAATTGCTATGCATGTGATAATATTTTTCTTCAACTTGATTCCCTTCACTCAAACTAGAATACACATCTTGGAAATCAATGTCATGTGCATATTGTTTTATGTAACTCTCATGTACAACAGAATCATTTTTTAGTAAAGTAGATGCACTAATGATTGGTCTTGAAATCATATCAGAAAATTTATTGAAAATAACTTTCTGGTACCTTATAACTAAGTGAAACTGTTGAGTAAATCCCATCCACCTGAAATGTCTTGATTGCTGCAATTTTGTTTGTGACTGCAAGTATTGTAATGGTTGGTGATCGGTTGCACAATAGTCTCTTTACCCATCAAGTAGTGTTTCCACTTCTTGACACTTTGTATCAATGCATATAGTTCTTTTTCATATGTAGGATAATTATCCACAACACCATTAAATGTCTCAGAATGAAAAGCGATAGGCTTACCATGCTGCAAAAGAACTGCGCCGATGGCATAATCACTAGCATCAATTTGTATCTCGAATGGCTATCTCAAATTTGGTAATGCAAGAATTGGAGCTGAACTGATCTTGTCTTTTAAAGATTTGAAAGCTTGCTGCTATTTGCCTCCCCATTGGAAGCCTTTCTTCACACTTGTCATTGCATGCATAGGAGTTGTGATGGAAGAAAAGTTAGTAATAAACTTTCTCCAATATTGAGTTGCACCTAAGAAACTTCTTACCTTGGTTATTGTTTTGGGTGTGGGCCAATTCAAAATAGCTTCCACTTTAGAAGGATCAATTCTCAACTCTCCTCCTCCTACAATATGTCCCAAATAGACCAAATAAGTCTTTCCAAACTCACACTTTGACATCTTAAGAAACAATTTCTCTTTCTTCAAAATATCAAGCACTCTATTCACATGAAAGACATGTTCTTCTCTTGTTTTTCTGAAAATAAATATTTCATCTAAGTACACAATCACAAATTCATCAAGGAATGGATGCAAAACACTATCCATAACATGCATGAAAGTTGCCGGTGCATTACACAAACCAAATGACATAACTAGCCACTTAAAGAGTCCTTGTTTGGTTTTGAATGCAGTTTTCCATATATCACTTTCTGTAATTCTTACTTGATGATATCCACTTCATAAATCTAACTTTGTGAAAAACTTTGCTTCTTTCAGCTAATCAAGAAAATCATCTATTCTTGGGAGTGGGTAATGATTCTTTACCGTAATCTTGTTCAAAGCTCGAAAATCTACACACATGCGCCAAGTCCCATCTTTATTTGGTATCAAGACTATGGGTGAACCACATGGCAAGGTGCTTGGCCTTATGATTCCTTTGTCCAACATATCTTTGATTTGCCTTTTTATTTCAGAATTCTCCATCATCTACATGCGATACATACTGATGTTTGGAAGAGGACAATCTTGCTGCAACTGAATATCATGTTGAATTTCTCTTTTTGGAGGTAATCCTGTTGGCTTCTGAAACATCTCATGATGGGCATTAACTACATCATATAAATCTGATTTCAACTTAGGATCACATCCCTCAAATTATTCATGATTAGCATCAGCTTTAGGCTTAATCATAAGAAGAACAAAATTCTTACTTGAATTTACCAGCCTCTTTACCTATCCAACATTTACCATAGCAATATTTGTCTTCTTGCGATGTGCTCTTACAATGAACTCCTTGCCATATTTGAATGAATGATACTTGTTCTCATGGAGATATAAGATCACTTTCCTGTCATACAAGTAAGGACTCCCCAACATAATATCTGTTATGTCAAACTGAACCACATCTAATTCAATTGTGTCAACAAGATTTGCAGTGATTGCAAATCACAATATGCATTTCTTTGAAACCTGTAAATTTGCATCCTTACAAATCCAACCTAATGGATATGGTTTTTGATGTGGTGTGGCCTCAAGGTTAAGTTTCTTGACCAAGTATTCAGAGATTAATTTTGCTTGTGACCCACTGTCAAACAATGTGTCAATATTGGTATGTTTGGATATGACCCTCACATGAAACAATTCTATTCTTTCTTCTTCATTTGGAGTATGTATGTGACAGTTTTATGTACCGGTACTAGGTTTAGTTTAAATTTCTTTTCCCTTCATGTTCTTCAATCCCATGGCTATAATTTTATATTCATCACCTGAATCATCTCCTACATCATGTTGAGTTCTAGCAACAATTTTCTATTTCCCTTTGTTATTGGGTTTCTTTGGCCTCATTTTAGGATGTAATTTCCAACAATGAGTTTCATCATGGCCTTCTTTTGAAAAATGTTTAAAAACCACTTTTTCTTCATATTTTTTAACAGATG
This sequence comes from Pinus albicaulis, assembly GCA_034641835.2. Lineage (NCBI taxonomy): Eukaryota > Viridiplantae > Streptophyta > Pinopsida > Pinales > Pinaceae > Pinus > Pinus albicaulis. The sequence continues at coordinate 1,957,455,790 of CM076575.1, forward strand.
CATTCTTTTTTCTTTTACCTTTTTAGGTATTCTCTTTTTTTTTTTTACCCTTAAAAGGTTTCTTCCTACCCTCTTCAGAAATGTTCTTCCCTCTAGCTTCTAGATGTGTGGCCTGAAAACATACTTCATCTAGACTGGTGGGGTTAAAAATGAGAATAGTATGTTTTAGGTAGCTATGTAAGCCTCCTATGTACTTGAGCAAAGTATCTTGGCTCTGCAAATCTACTCTAATAAGAGAGCTCTTCTCCTAAATTCTTGGGTGTATTCTTGCACATTTTGTCCCTTTAATTGCCTAAAGTTTTGCCAGTTCATTATGGCTTTCTACATATGAGCTAATGGATAAAATTGTTGTTTTATAACATTAATGAAATCTGACCATGATAGAATAATCTTACCATGTTTCTTGATTTCCTCCTTTGTCTTGGCTTCCCACCAAACAAGCGATGCACCTTCCATTCTCAATGAAGCTGATTGGATTTTGGTATCATCATCTTGAAGGTTATGGATTCTCAAATAGACCTCCAATTGTCTAATCCAATTATCAAACTTTTCTACATTGAATTCACCATTAATGACATTGGAAATTCAAACTTAACATCAAGTTTTAAAAAAGGACTTTTACCAGTGTTATTTGACTTGTGTGGCTAATGTACTGAAGTAGAGGATGATGATGATGAGGGTGAGGATGATGGCTCTCCATTGCATCCATTTCCCTTCTTTGACTTATATTCATCATTGTGACCTCCTGAAGATCCTTGTCCTTCCTTGTGAAGTTTGGATCCTTCTCCTTCTAGTCTCTCATTCCTTACTTGATGAAGGATTCTAACCATCTCATTCATGGCAAGGAATGATTTCGTGAACACTCTTTCTTCCTCTTTGGGATCAACTTCTTCATGGAATTATCCTTCCTCATGAGGCATGCTTAATGTAGCTTCTGCTTCCTTAGGAGGTGAAGATTGTGGAAATCTTGCTCTCCTTTGCTTTGGCTCTTCTTGAGACCCTTCTGCTTCCACCAATTTTCCTTCTCCTCTCTTGAGCTTGAGCCTAGTAAGCATCTAAAAACTTGCAAACAATTAAACAATTATTTGCACTAAACCACACTAGAGAATAAACTCTAGCTCTGATACCAATCTGATATGAAATTATTGTATTAGTTTTTCTGTGCTAAGTGTCTTTTCAGTATATAAACATGTGCATACTTGTCTCATTAGTTTGCTTAAGGATTGAGGATTTTAACCATGAATTAGAGATGATTTTAGGTGAATTAGAAGCATAAAACAAGCTTAAATAACACTGAACAATAGTGTAAAACAGAGAAATAAGTCACCACATATAATTTACAGAGTAGGCATGATGAAGCAGTTCACCCCTCCTGGGCTACATCTGCTAGTACAACTCCCAATGACATGTCCATCTTTCATTACGCACAAAATTTTGCAAATACATGTAGTTACATTGCTCCAATGGCCGTTTTATCCACTCCAATGTCTCCAGAATGCTCTAATTAGTCAAAAATGACTCTTCATTCACTTATAATGGGAGAAAATTGAGTCTCCTACTCTTTTGCCCAGTTACACCTAGAAAAACTGCACTAAAAGTGGAGGACTCCACTTATCTGGAGCTAAAATAGTGAATACTGCCACTCTGGGCACGCCCACCAAACCGTCCTCCTAAAAGACCGCAACATTTAAAGTTAGTGGTTGGGGTGGCCACATGCCAACCCCAAACCACGGATTCCAAACCGCAACTGTTGGCCGAACTCGGGCATAAACTCTGGTTGGAACTCCGGTTTGAAGGGTTGTTAACATTAACTGCGTGGAGGATATAGTGGTTACCATTGCATGTGATAAGTTTAACACAAAAATTGCGGAGACTGCGGGTTGAAGAACTATCAGAGGTTGTAACATTTGTTTTGCTGCCGTGTGACCACCATCGTGGGGACCGCTGGCAGGTTGGGACCATTGACGGTCTCCAACCCCTAAACCGTATTGCAACCAAACTTAAATATAAGCCGCGATAGATGAATGTTAAGAAATACGTGTAGCTCGAGCGGTGGAGACCTGTGCGTGCCCTACCGGTGGTCCAGGGTTCGATTCCTGTAGACCCTCAATAATTTTGATATGCCACTTTGGGGACATGTGGCGGCTTCAGGGCTGGACATGTGTCATCCTCTGATTGGTCCAAAAAACATAAACATACAACCATTCGACCAATAAAGAAGTGACACTTGTCATCCTGGGGTTGGTTATGAGGAAAGGAATATTCCTCAAAATATTCCCTTTTGCTGACTGTGCAGCCCATTCAACTCTCGTCAAACTGTCGCAAAATTTTCCTGTTTGGCATTTAGATCAGAACACGATATCTCCCTCATACGACATCGTTTTTTTCAAACCGTTCACGGCACCAAAATTAGGAAGACGAGATCCACACAACCATCCTGGTTTCAATCCAATCCTATAACTTTGAATTTTAAGCAAAATTTATGAACTCCTGATCATTCTAAGAGGACAATTTTGTATTATTTTTTTGTAACTGGAATGTGTTGTCCCCTTAAGACATTATATTAATTCTCGGCACATGTAATCCAAGAGAATGATAATGTTAAAATTTTGTTTCTACCTTTTTAGTCTTTCAAATAAGATGAATTTGTTTACTATGAATGCTTGAACATTCTTAAAGCGTTGAACATGACCCGATATATATAAGCTTCAAGAAATGGAGTATTTTCTACGCTTCAATCCTTAAACCAAATAAAATAGATGCCTCCATATGTGTGGACAATAAGTTGTGTCAAGTAAACAACACTAAGCTAGGAACTAGCTTCCCAATTGCATGAAGTATAAAAATGCATCAACAACCTCAAAATGCAAAGAAACTTCAAGCTTAATGAAAGTTCCCACACGTGATAGTAGAAATTCCATCCAAGAACTCAAACAAGAATTTAAAAGAATAAATGCCAAATCATGTTTTTCGAACTGATCTTCAAAGTTTCTCCTTTGACCATTTGCTTATATTTCTTAAATGTACTCATTTATGACTGAAATATAAACACGTTTTTTTTTTTACCTCATTTCCAACAAGCTTGAGAGGCTGAGTAAATTGTGTGTGGTAATCAAAAGTGTGAACATAGTAGGGTGATAGATTGATTAGAAAATTGAGTTTTCACTCTTTCGCCTTGCTTTAAAATATCTACAAACTCTTTATATTGTACATTTACATATGCATACTTATATACGAAATTTTTTTGAATGGAACAATATATACTTTGTTTTATGTCAAGGGGAAAAAATGGTTGAGAATACTTTTCAATTCAACAATCAACAATTAACAAAATTGCCATAGTTTCCTGATAATTTTGGAGGATGTTTGTTGTTGAAAAAACGTCGGAATAATGTATTGATTGTTGTCTTATTTAAATGGATTATATTAGTATTATATGCTAAAGTAGACATGCTTCAATCCTTGCTTGAACAACCAACAATTTTTTTAATAAATATTGTCCCAAAATGTTGGCTAGAAATTAAGGGACAAATTTATTGTAGGTGTCGAATGAATTTTGCATACTCCTCTTCATAGTGAGGATCTTAACATTTGAGGAACACCATATATATGCAAGTGTATTAATGCATTTATCCTAAAGAATCTCAAACCATTCTAATGTCTCATCCTTAAAGGTAAATGCAAAAACCATTATGCTCACATCCTCATGAACAACATGAAAACTCTTTCTTAACTCTAACAAATGATGAAATATCCCATCGCGGGAAAAATGATACAATATCCCATGAAATGGTCCGATGATATCAAGACAATATAAATTATAGCCCTCATTTGAGAATTAGAATATGCTTGAGAAATCAAATGGACTACAATATTCGCCCGCTCATTCATTTTCTAACCATGCCATACCTTTTGTCTTAAAAATAATGAGCTAATCTAAATCTGTGATGCGAAGAGGAAGGAAAGGATGAAAAATTTCTAATCTTGGAACCAATTCATTCTCAACACATAGTTGTGAAAAATACGAATATTCTTGATAAAAAAAACTAGCTCTATTTGTTGTTTGAAATCTCCATTACATATATGGTAGGAAATCATTATGGTTTTTTTTTTTTTTTTAATCATGTCTTAACAAAACTTGGTCCTCAAGAGTTGTTGCTTGATTGATTTCTTCTTCATGGGCTTGATATTTCATGGACTTATGGATTGTTTCTTGCTCTTGAAGGCAAACATGAGAATATACTTGATCTTTCTTAGGATCTTGAGGTGCCCTTTTTCTTTAGTTAGGAGTGTCGTGAATCTCCTTTTTGATGTTGATTTTTTTTACACTTTTACTGATACACTGGCAATAGTCTATTGTACACTCCTTAGATGCACACTGGAGAAAACAAAGAAAGGAATGTATGACGACGTGGAAAAATGGAAATAAGATGTTTGAAGATGGAGGGTGAACCATAACTAAGATGTGATCAATTCAAATCATGACAAAGAATACATGATAGGAATTGTATACTTATAGTGGTAGCTCATCATAATCTCCTAAACTTTTAACAAATTAAAAAGTTTTATAAGTGATTTTACTTGAAGTTTTACCTTTGATTGGTACTACTGGCTGAAGTAGAAACAATGGAGAAGAGAACATGATATAAATGAGCTCAATATGAGTAGTTTTGCATGAATTAGAGCTTTGAATATCTTATTTCATGTTATCTTATGTTCCAAAAAAATATACACCATGAACTCGTTCTAAAGCCAAATTGAATGCTTCAAAAGGGAAATATTAAATTTTTACCTATTTTACCATAACATACCTTTGGAGTTTAATTCTAACAATGAAAAAAAGTTGATGTGCAAAAACATCGAATTCTAACTTTATTTGTGCACAATGGTAAAAAAGTAAAAATCTACCTTAAAAACTTGCTCAAATATTCTTCAATTTTTTTATTTTTTTATTATTTATTTATTTATTTTTTAATATGTCCCTTATCTTACTCAAGTTATCACATTCTCTCAAAACCCATATCTCATATTTTTTTTTTTAATTTTTATTTATTTATTTTATTTTATTTTATTTTTATTTATTTATTTATTTCAACTCCATTTTCTTGCAATATTTGTGTAAAAAGGTCCTTTGACATGGGCTGCTACAGACATTCAACATAATACTACAATAATTTTCCATAAATATAGAGCATAATTGTTCTAGATCTTCATAAAACAAAGTAAAATATAATTTTATGCAACTGTCCTCTTTAAAATTTGTTTGAACCCTAATGCTAAAGCACAAATCAAGCTCTTAAAATATTGAAATGCTTGAAATTATATTGTTCCCATTTACCTCTATATTGTCACGATGATATGAAATTAATGAGGAGAATATGAGTACCAAGTGGTTGGATGTAAAGATTAAGTGGTTGGATGTAAAGATTATGTTGAAGGCTTTTTAAAGGAGATATATGTGTTTGCATCTGGAACCATAGAAGGATACTAATAATTCAATGCTCACAATCCCCCCACACTGAGGATGATGCATGATACTTTGGAAAATCAAATCTGATTGCTTTCTTCCATTGATACTTAACATAATGTTGAAGGTTTAGGGTGTTACTTAAAGTTTCTCTATGAAGTGTTGGATTAGTCCTTGAATATTATTGACTTTAGAGTCTCTTGAATCTTCTAAATTGATGTAGAATCTGACTTTAATGGCTTAAAACAAAGATACACTTGAATCTTTCTTGATTTTTTGGATTAAACAAATCATTGAAAGGTTGAACTTCTATGGGTGAAGACTATTTGTGTAGAAAATTGAACTAGAACTAGCTTTGTTTAATCTAGGGCTACTATTATCACAACTTTAGAAGCTGCATCACTCATGCTAGAGTTGATGGTAGAATTGTAAATTAGAATTTATTGCTGTACTTCTAATTTTGAAGAATTTAAACAAACTTTTGCATGCTACTACAAAATATTGCACTGTTGCTACAATAATATGAAAAGGATGCAATCCAATGTTGGTTCCATTAAACCGTATAATATTCACATATAAACTTGACTGGTACAATTGGATTTAGTTGAAGTTGAACGTAGAAAGAATTTAATGGATTATTGATCACCGATGAAAATCATTAACGGATGCAAGACAACTTACGAAGAATGTAAATGATCTTGACAGGTTGAAGTCGATTCACCTACAAGATCTGGAAATGAAGAAACATTGTTATATTTCCGTTGTTTTCAGCAAGGAGGCTTGCCAATGTTGTATGCAAGCTCTAAGGCGCTCAAAAGAATATTTGATATTGCTTCTAGATAAGGTGTTGAAATTAATGAGACAAGATCTATTTGAAGGTGGGCCTTGAGGAATCTTGCGTCAACGAACTCGAGCATAGAATAAAAAAGATTTTGTATATCCATAATAAAATATTGGAACCAACATGAACTTACATAATTTATTGTGAAATTTTCTCGACATTTGCTTGGTTTTCAAGCAAGGTTCGTGTCCAATTACATAAATAAATTGGTTTTCACGACATAACTTAATTTTTTCTTTACTATTATATAAATTTTCTGTTACAATATCCTACCCTACTTGAATAAAGGAAGCCTTTTCTCAAGTGCAGGAGTATTTCCAATGAAGCCATGTTCATAACAAAAGAACAAATATGCTCACATTCATATTCAAGTATGAAAGATGTACTTTGATATATACTAGAACATGAGAGATAAATTTCTTTGATTGATATGTTGTCAAAAATTGTTGAAGAAGAGCATGGTGCTTTAGCCCGATGCTTATCTAGAACCAAAATTTGATATAACTATCACACCCTGAGTTCACTTGCTCATCTAGATCACTCTGTATGTGCTCTTATGCTATGCCATTCAGATATTCTATTATGGGATGACCAATCTCTTGGATGCATAAAGGATCTATGTTCGGTATCTCTTGTGGAGCTTCTCGATCTTATGGAAGCACTGGAAGGAGTACTTCGAGGGTTCGAGTCCCCCACAACACAAGAATATGAGGTTGGATACCTCTTCCTAGTGCTCAACCTTCATTTGGTCATGCTTCAAAGAATATTATTTCTCCTGGTAGGCATTGATTGGGTCGTTAGTCTCTAACTCCTTGAAGAGGCTAGGCGGTTTCTGTGGATTATAATATGTGGGGTGACGATTCCCCACCTCCTCCATCATCATGTTGGCCTCCTCCTGAGGATGAGGATGCGAAGAAATTGGTCATTTCTCTTTAATTCTTAACTGGCTAGCACATGCAACAAAGACCTTGTTCTTCTTCCAAATCTGGCTCTACCAGTGGTGGTGGTGGTGTTGTGAGAGGCGGGATTTGTGTTTATGTTGGTTGAAGAAATGGATTTCACCACGTGTGGAGTGGGATTATTGATAAATGGGGAGTAGGAAGCAGTAGATGGAGTGGCTTGCAAACCATACCATGCACCCCCACGCTCGAATTTTTCTCCGGTGTAGGATATCATAAAATTCTTTAATATTTGGGCAAGAGTGGAATTTGTTTATTTACTTACTTATTATGAGAAATATAACATTGATTAGTTAATCAAATAAGTTCTTTATTACATGGGAAAGTGTTTATCTTGCACTCACCTAATTCAACCCCATTACTTTTTGGTACTCATTCCTCCACAACATTTAGCTGCATTTTTCGACAATGTAAATGATGAGTGAGACCTGGTGGCACTCTGAAATTTCAACAAAGTAGTATAAGCAAGATGTCTCAATTTTTTTAATAAAGGACGAGTAATTTCAAGAAATAAAATAGCTATTAAATCGATGAATGAGACTAATTTATTTATCAAGTAATGATTTATTTCTGCGCAATATTTTGATTGCTAAAATTTATAAATATGTACATATTTTATTTCTTTTGTATTTAAACTTATGATCTTTTATGAAAAAATATATATTCTTAATGACAGTATAATTTATAAACAAAATAGCATTTTTTACCAGAATCTGATGATACGATTTCAAACAAGATTGTGATTTTTTGTTATCTAAAATATATTTTTTGAATGCATAAATGGATTCAATAACATTGAAAAACCACTATGGTACTCGAATTCCACAAATTATATTTAACCTAAACACAAGTTTTTAAAAATACCTATCGAAATTTGGTTAAAATTAACTAGAAAACTCCCCAAAAATCTATTTCAATTATAAATTAAACTACATCTATTCTTAACCATTAAAACAACTCAAATTATATATGAGATAACCCAAAATGAATTAATGGCATTATGTTTATGTAAATGCATGAATAATATTATGATGAAATTGTGTTGTACAAAAATATCAATTCAAAACAAAAACAGTAAAACCACTCCAATAAATCCATAAGCAAAATTAATATTTATTTCTAAATATTATTCAACAATTACGAAATCAAACGAGTTTCACCATTTAAACGAAGCTCATCATTCAATGCGTTCCTTATATGTGGATCATACCAAGCATAAAACCAAAGCATGTTTTTTTTTTGTCTTACTCTTTTACATATCATTGTTCCTAACATTTGCTTTATGATGTAAATATTGTTACATTCTAAATTGTTTTCATTTGGTTCTTTAACTTGCTTTTACTTATTCATGTTTTTAAGTTATAATTTAATTTCAAGTAATTATATTTTTTATATTAAAAGTTATTGATGATGTTAATGTTTAAGGAAATGAGATGTTATTATATGAATTTAGAAATTTGCATAATGTATAAGGGTTTTTTTCCGGGGCAATTTATTTAGTGATGGTATAATATGAAGTCTTTACGTTTTTATTAAGTATATAGTTTAAGATTCAAATTTTATCTTATTAGTTTTGTAGGCCTTATATAGGGTGTATATGGGTTCACCTACTAGTTATAATGGTTGCGGTTGGAATCAACGCTTAATCACGCAAATATAAGCTCAATTCAATTCTCGATTTCTCTAAAAAATTAAAAATAAAAATATATAAATAAATAAAAATTGTTTATTTATTTATTTCTCACAAACTATCTTTATCTTAAAATAATAATAATAATTACAAATAAACACTTTATGGAAAATCTCGCTTCTTCTTGAAAGTATTCAAAAGAAAGATAGTTAAATAGTTGCCATAAAACCCACTCATCTCACAAACTTTGATGAGATTGATATCATAACTTACATAAAAATAATTTAGGAGAAATTCAATAACCAATCAAACCAACTCTTGAAACTCTATATCTCATACTTATTATCTATGTAAAGAAACATTTTGTAAATCAATGATTCATTCATAAACTCATATTGCTTTCTTTTATGTTAATCATACAACTTGTACCATAAAGTGTCGTGCACATGTTGCATTATTGTATCACACGTTACATTACTTACGTTTGTTAGCAATCTAGTTCACTTTAGTGTATATAGATCCAACAAAATAAAAATAAAAATTATTTACTAAGTTAATATATCTTATGTACTAAGTTTTTTTCCAATTTATTTATTTATTTATTCCATATTGAAATATACAACGTGTAGTCTCAAAGCACTGATAGCTTTGTGCAAAAAGCTACTCTAAACTCAAAACAAGAAAACTTGAACACAATGTCAAAAGGTATAAGTTTCATCTTCTCTACAAATGGAATTGCATCCATTGATTTCCTAATCATTCCATAACTCATATTGATCGAAAGATCTAACTAGGGGTTGTAATGCCTCTTTAGAGAGCTTATTAATATGTTGATTCAATTCTCTGTAAACATGTGTATAAGTTGTCGATTCCAACGACTCCATTTTTGAGATAATTTCTCTAAGATATGATTCAGATAGGGACATTGACCTTTGGGATTTTATTTGCACAATTGATCACCACTTTGGAATAGCCCAAAACTTGTAAATATTTTTTTTCTAAGGAATACTAAATTCTATTATAGTGTACAAAAAATACAATCAAGCTTTAGAACATGGGTTGCTGGATTAGCCAACCCCTGTTGGGTGAAGACAGTTCAAAAATTCAAAAGATGGGTTGCGTTTCAGTGGGAAACCAACCCTTAACGAATTCAACATTTCAAAAACATAGTTGCCCTTCTTGGGGAAACCAGCTATAACCATAAATCTGAGTGATTGAGTTTGCTGGAAGATAGAAAGATAGACAAGAAAACTATAGAAAAGCGTATAAAAACTGAGAACGAGGAGAGCCAAGGCTCTGCAGCTACCGGTTCTAGATGTCATGATTCTCCATTTAAGGATTCTCTTCAACTATGAAGCATCCGTTGTTGGACAAGGCCTCATCCTTCTCTGAGAGCTGGGGTGCCAGATTTGGAGTCGAAGTTGAGCATGCCACCTTGTCCGCTTCTGTGTCTTTTTGCTGGGTGCCTTCCCTAGAACTACTCCCTCTGCTTTCTGAGTCTTCCGCCATGCGTTTGGCAAGGAGGCCGACGGATTTTCTTGGCTGAGGGGAGGAGGAGCGCAAAAGAGTCGATTTGCGTGGGCGTTTTCTACTACCGGAGCTGGAGTGGTAATGCTGCTTGTCCGGGAGGTAAATTGAGAGTTGAGCTGAGAGCAGATGGGGGTCAAGGACATCTGGTTCATCCACAACCACAAAGAAGGCCATGGAGTGTGCAACCATTGCAGGAACTGGAGGGCGGGAGGGAGAGCCTTTTCCTCCTACGCGGCGACACCACATTCGGTGTCTTCATGGCATTGAGTCGACTGGTTGATGGGTTTTCAGGACTGGAAAAGAAAGCTCAAAGGGGGGCTGAGGAGAAGTGCACTGGGCGGAGGCAAGGCAGAGGTTTGCAGAGCAGAGGACAGAGGCGCGACGAAGGTCAACAATGAATGAGAGATGAATATGCAAATGAGAATGAAAGCTGGAGCCACTAGCCATAAATGACTATAGAGCAGGTTGCAGAAGCCAAGGTGCAAGTTGCAGGAGTAAATCCCGCAGGTGCCAGCATCCTATCTAGAGTTTCAAATGTAAAGCCTTCACGTGGGAGGCAGGTGCGACCACATGGTGAGGCCAGGTGCCTTCGCGTGGAGAGACCAGGTGGCCACCAAAATCGAACATATCAATCACTCGCATCCAAGGAAAACTTGTAAATTTTTAATTCCCAAGTGCCTTGTTGTATACAAAAGAAGAAGATAAATTTTGGTTCCATATTAAAGCCATGACTAGGGGCATAATGGGGAAGATAATGATGATTTTGATTTAAATATACATTACCAACCCCACATTGTGGAGGATCTCCTTGGCTCGAATCATCGAAGAATCCCCGCAGAATCTGTTTGTCCAAATCAGGTATAACTGGGACCTTTATCTTCTTCCTTTTTTATTCTACCTAAAATTCCTTTACCAATTCTCTATGATATTGCTCATTACTTCAACTAATATGTATTTGTTATGGGAAATGACATGATTGCGCACCCACCAAATATTATTTAAAAAATAGCAGGGAAAGCTAAGTAAAATTGCATTGAGCGATTTGATACCCAATCTTGAGTGCATTCCTCTAATGCTTTTTTATTTCAGCCAGTAGACATCGGAGTAGAATCCAAACAAAAGATACTCCCTTTTTTTTATAGGAATATGAAATGAAAATATGAGAGATAGATTTTGCCTCCACATGGCATAAGACACAACGATTTAGATGAGACCAACCTCTTTTAAGTAGATTATCCCATCTTATATATTAATTTGAGTATTATATTTTATCTAATTAATATATTAATAAAATATATTTTTTAAACATAAAATAATAATAATGAATTTTATTTTATATTTTATGCTCCTTGTATGTGATTGGTTAATTTTTGTAAATTTATATAATCTTTACACATTGCCTAAACTCTTATGTGATCGAGAACAAAACCAAATTTCAACAACTCAATTACATGGTGGTTTTGTGACTCATTTGCATGGTTGTTTTCCAAATGGTTTTTTTTTTTACTCATTTACATGGTGATTTTGTGAATGTAACTAATCTTTTGGTTTAGGTAGGGGCTTGAAAGATTCACATTCGCAATGGTGTCTAGAGAAAGGCCTTTTTGAAAGCAATGCCATGGTGACTTGGGGTCTTGCGGGTCCATTGTGTTTAAGTCCTTGTAAGGAGATTGGTCTTGAATTCCCTTTTTCAACAATTTTGGCTAAGTTGATGTGACATTGAAAGCGCCTTTCATTTTTATTATATATCTATATAGGGAGTTAGTTGTTATTAAACTTTTTATTGTTGCTTTTGAAACTTGGAATTCATAATTTTTATAAAATTAATAAAAAATGATCTGTATCCATCGTTGGATGTTGTCTAAAATGTATGAAATATCAAAGAATCTTAAATGTAAATGCACCGACATTGCGCACTTGATATTTCCTTTTAAATTGCACCAAATCTTGTTAAAAGGTATTTTTTTTATCGTTTGTTTTGATGGTTTTAAACAAAGAGCATATACACAATTTTATCATATGCGTTTTTAAAAATAAAAATACATTGCCACTCCCCATCTTTTATGGTAAATCTTTTGTATTTTACGGGGAAAAAGATGGAAGGCTTAATTTTATATTTATAATTGTGTTAATATCGTAAATTTTGGAAATACATAGCATATGATTTATAATGATTGTTTAGTGTAATTTTATATTTGGAATGGAAATAAATATTGTTGAATATTTTTTGATTAAGCTTATTTTGGGTGATGGTGGGGAGTGATTATTATATTCTTTATTATTGTTTAATTTTTTTTTTTTTGTTAAACTCATAATAATTTTATTGTTTTAATAATTTCGAGTTTTGTTATTGATTGGTTCAATGTTTTAAAAAATGTAGAGTTTATTTGGGTGATGGTGGGGAGTGATTATTATATTCTTTATTATTGTTTAATTTTTTTTTTTTTGTTAAACTCATAATAATTTTATTGTTTTAATAATTTCGAGTTTTGTTATTGATTGGTTCAATGTTTTAAAAAATGTAGAGTTTATCTCCTAGAAGTAAAAGAAAGTACTTAATTTTTTTCCAAAAATATATTACTATAAAAATTTATATTCTTAAATATAATATAAAATCAATATCTAAACAATTTGTATTACATTAATAAAATAATAACCTACACATACAATATATTATCATAAACTTTTATCCATAATGTAAATAACAAAATCTCACAGATGGGGGACGTGCGCGGATGAAAGGGGTAGCAGGATGTCACTACCCCAATTGGCGAATGGGCCACGAAATGTGACATCTCACTTACCCAGTAAGAATAAATGTCTGTAACAAATATAAATATATATTAAATAATAATTAGTTATTGAATAGACATATCCCAAAGAACATGCCTATTTGTGAAGGGGCACCTTGCTTAATATAAGCATGGAATTTATTGTAACAATCAACCATTTCTACAATTCCCAAGGGCACCATGCCTAGTATATAAGCATGGCCTTTATATTTGTACAATATATTTTAGGTACAAACAAGAATTGTTTATTTAAGCATGGACTTTATATTTGTACAATACATTTTAGGTACAAACAAGAATTGTTTATTTACTTCAGTGGTATCAGAGCTATTCGATCTTCTTGCCACTCAGTTTGTCCATTAAGCTTTAGGTCTTTAAATCATGTTAACATATTCCCAAGCATTGTTTGAACAAGAAATATTATAGGTAATGAAATAAATAATTATAACATCGCTAAAGCTCTTTGAAACACTAGATTTAGAAGAGATTGAATATGAGAAGATGAAGTCTGAAACCACTCTTCAGCCAGAGCTATAAATATGTCCACCCAATCCTCCTATTCTTTCATCTTTCTTACTAGCAAATAATAATAATGGTAATTATGGAAATGAAAACGTAAGTTTCAATGACTTCGTTAATCATGCTGCTCCCTTCCATGTACTATGGAATAATAATAGTAACTACGATAACTATTTCAAAGTTGGTGTCTTGTATATCACATTGATTAGTGAATCCCCAAAAATCTAATTTTCTTTATAAGAAATTCTTGACAGAGATGCACAGATAAATGCTCATACTCTAACCACTGCAAAGGGTAAACAACCATCCATAAGTGCCTAAAAAAAATGGTTCATCCAAAGCAAAGAATTAGTCAGAAAAATTATTTGGGAACAAACGAAATATGTGGGAACTTCTGTATTTACCTTTGGAAACAAGTTTCTCATCAATGACATCCACAATATTTATGAATTCGGTCTGACTTTGAACAATGCGAGATTGAGAAAATGTTATCACAAAGACATTGGAAAAATATCCTGCTACAAGAGCTATGTCAAAACATATAAAGAGGAAAGTGAAGAAAAATATCAATATCGACATGAGTAAGAGGATGTTTCTACCTCCATGCTTGTCACCGAAGAGAAAATTAAACTCATCACTAAAGAATCCTGATTGTCAACACAGAGAGAGGATTTACATAAGATGATGGATATCCTTGTTGCAAAGGAACAAGTTTCTTGCACACTCTCAATTTATTATCAATGGTGTTTTGAAAGATTACTTGATGTGTATGCTAAGAGAGATACTGAGTGGTTGATTTCACAAAGAGAGTGTTGCAATTAGACCAAAAGCCACAAATTTAGTAGTTACCATTTGGACTGTCTATGCAGAGGAAGATTTGAAGGAGGGGGACACCAAAATGATGGATTGCGTGGCACACTTTCTGCGATGGTTGTTGGATATAACACTTTCTTATTAAGAATTATGAAGGAAAAAGCAAGCACATTAATTGCATGGCTCCTGACTGTAATGTTATTTGTGATGAAGACACCATAATAAATCTAGTCACTTTGAAAGATCCTGAAGCAACCTAACACTTCGACAATTCACTCTTTAGTCAGTCCCATGCCACGCTTATCACCCCACCATTTATGCCTGACCTCAACCATTTCCTATGCGCTAACTTCGAACCTCCTTCCCGCCATGCAAGTCTTGTGCTTCTTCTTCGCTTTTCTTCCTTCTCGTCACCTCATTGCTGCCAATTGAAAAAATCAAAACCGTCAAGGCTCCCTGCTAATATCCTTATTTTCACATTTTAAATTTCAACGTCTTCATAACTGCTATTGAATCACCATGTCTGTTCCACTACTGACGTTATTTTTTTATGTACCGGTCATAAATCATTTTTTAATTTTAATATACTTTTGAATTGTTAGACACCATATGATCTGAAAATGGGTTGGATAACTTGTTATGCTTTTCAAGAACCTCCCACTGAGTTAAACAAATAAAAGTTCTAGCTTATACTTGACTTTTGCGAAATTTTATACTTGAAACATGTGTATGATTTTTAATTGTTTAAGTGCTTTAAGTCCATTTGTTTTTGCTGAAATTAAACATGTGTAACAACCATATAATGTAGCAAATAAACATCAACACATAACAACAAATTTAATCTAGGAGTTCACCCGAATATCGTGGGCTACGTCTCCTTGAGCTCTTGTCATCTTGACTTGACTCTTTGGGATTATGGAAAATATATTTTACAAGTTACAAAATAATTCCAATGGTTAACTAAATTGAACCAATGGGTTTAGAATACCATATTTATCCCTGTCATGGCTATCATCACTTTGAAAACAAATCTAGGCTCCCTTAGACTTGATTCCTTCTATCGATGTTGTTGAGCTACACTGAGCTTCTATGTGGCACTAAATCCTTCATAATTATTTTTCTATCCTTGAAACCTCACCTACTGTCTCCAACACATATCATACCTCCAAAATAGACGGATCGTTTGCTCAAAATGAGCATTGGCTTCCCAGTCTAGGTCTCCATCCACTGTTGGCCCTGGGCTGCCCAAAAATTCACTATAGGTTCTCGACCTTCAGAAGTCTTCAAATGGCTCTGAAAATCCCTTCAATGAATCCAGAATTCCAAAAATAGTTAGAATAGACTATTGTTTCATTGAAATTGGCCTCCGGCTGCTCCGGTTTCACCTCCAACATGTGGTGGCACCCCCTGGCTCTGGGGAAAAAGAAAAATTCTTTGTGGGTTCTCGACCTCTAGAATTCCTCAAAAGCTTCTAAAAAATCCATTAATGGATTCATAATGCTCATTATAGTCAGAAATTATTATTGGTTTGCTGAATAAGGCCTCTAGCTGCCCTGGCTGTAGGTTTTAACCCTGTACAGAAATTATTTGTAAACGAATCTTAAAAACAAAAATAAACAATAGCGAGAGCATAAAACATAAAATAGATATACACAGAGATTTTCACATGGATCCCAAATTGGGACAACCAGCTTGATTTTTCATTATATTCCTTTTAGTGAAACAACACATATATATACATGCCGAAGCATACTTAAACCCTAATCCATTAACCCTGGATTAGAACATAACCGTAGTTCCCTTGACCAGATCTACACAATACGAGAGGCCGAAAACCATCATGCCCCAAAACCATGTGCAAACCCATGCACAAAACCATGGGCAGGTCCGCCCACCGAAAAATAGGGTCCAATTTTTTTTCCCGGGGCATTGCCCCAGACCGCGAACAGGGGGGGAAGCAGCCCCCCCTATGACCCCCCTGCTGTGCCCGACGTAACGTAAAAGGAGTGCTATCACCCCCCCATGCGTTACTAGTCATGGAAATAATATAAGACATACCCAACACTGGCTAGGCCTCAAAATGTTGTTGACACTTACTGCCCCTGGTGGCCCCTGGAACTTCTTTGAAGCATATCGCCCTTCAAAAGTCCTCTACAGGCTCTGAAAACCACACAATTAGTTCCAAAACATCTGAAACATCCAAAAATGACTATTGGATTAATGAAAAAGGCCTATGGCTGCTCTGGCTAGGCCTCAAATTGCTGCTAGCCCATGGTGGCCCTGGTGGCCCCTAGAACTTATATGAAGCAAAAACCTACTCAAAATTCTTATGATGGCTCTACAACCCTTACCAATGAGTCTGGAATGTTTTAGATAGTTGAAATTGACTATTGGCACTCTCAGAATGGACAAATCTAGCTCAAGATAGAGCCTAAATTCATTTTTGCCTAGTGATCCCTAGAAACCCTCCACTAAAAATGGAGGAACTGGACTTAACTCTAGTTAAAATAGGCATTTTGGCCAAAAATGGTGCGCCCGCCAAGGATTCCGCCAGCCTGGTTGCTAGCACTAAATGTGGGCAGTTAGTGTGGGCACATGTCCGAAATACTTGCGGTTTTCCGTAACCGTCAGGGTTTAACATAACTGTTAACGCTTCGTTGCAATGTGAACGGTTTTAAACAACAAATGTTGCGGTGATCATGGCTCATAAACCACACAGTTAAATTTTAATGTGACCATTTTCATGTGACCGCGTTGACCGACGGAGGTTGCAGATGATTGCAGATAAGTTTACGCCGGTGGTTCTGGGCCTAAGGCCATATGGGAGGTGTTGGCCCCTCTCCAAACCCCAATATGAAAACTGTTCAACGATAAATCAAACCCAAAGCCTTATATGGTTAAGACTTGTTGTATGGCGCGTTGGCACATGGGTAGGCTAGTCGGAACGAGGTCCATTTTTCGAGTCCTGCGGGGATCGAAACCTAATTTTATTAAAATTTCCTGGGCCACGTGGCGGCCTCCGGGCCTGCCACGTGGTAGCCCATGATTGGCCCGAAATCACAACAGTCAACCCATTGACCAATATGGTCTGGACACTTGTCAGCATACAATTGGTCTAGAAGGAATATTCCTTGGAAAATTCTCTTTTTTGAATATTCAAAGGCCCAGTCAAACTTGGTGAAAAGCCAAAAATTGCAGTAAATTACTGGACTTTTCAAAACACGATAACTTCTTCATACGGTGTTGGTTTTTCGAACCGTTCACGATGCTGCAATCAGGAAGACGAGATCTATTTGGTCGCTCAGGTTCGGAACACTTCTAAACACTTTGAATTTTGAGCTATCACTTAGGTCCATGATCCAAATCTGATCACACCTCCCCATTGGGAATCTTTTGGACCCCAAAAGATTGATATACTGATCTGTATAGTAGATGAGAGTATAACACCCTCTTCTTTTCAGCTTCCATACACTTTTCCTTGCATGGCTAGTGTTGAGGAGGTAAATCCCCTCTGCAGACAGAGGCGATCCCTACTAGCCCAGCAGGGGTCTAGCAACAATCAAACAATGTTATGACGCAAGCTCCTAGTTACGAATGAAAGACTTGGGATAGAAGCCTACCTGGATTCCAACGCCACGATCTGAAGAAGAAGTGTCCCCGTTCCTCAGCCTCGGCAGATCACAATCCCTCCACGATCTCCGCGGATGAACACCTGCACATGGAAGAAACGAACAAATACAAGCGTAGAAACCAGCATACGTAACTAAACATTAGTCAGAAAGGACGTTACTCACATTAACATGATGGAAAACGGAGTGGAACCATAATCATAATCATCTATTAAATAATAAACGAAGAGAGATTACAACCAAGTTCTGACGTCGCGGTCTCCTTCGGACGGGTCTCCAGTCGTCCACGTCTCGCAAAGCTCGCCAAGGAAAGGGAAAACCTCTCCGGAGTATCTTGACAATGGTCTCCTTACTTGAGTCAGCCTTAAGGGAAAGAGGGGATTCTTTACAACACAAAGGCTCTTGGGAATATGGAGATTCAGAGCTTAGGCACTTCAAGACTAGCTTGCCATGGGATTGAGCAGGCTTTTATAGATGGGGAAGGAAGGAGTTGGGATCCCTATTATTATGGGATTGGCCCTATCAACAAGGAAGGTTCCATGGGAGGTGGCAAAACCACTTCCCTTCCATAGAACTCCCGCAGCCAAACCTCCCAACTCAAGATAGGCAATGGTTTGTGAGTTTGTTGGAACTCAACTTTCGCCATCTTTATTTAAAAAACAGTCCCTAAATTGGGTGGCGCGACTACTGCTCTATGACAGAGCGCCAGTTGGCGCGACCTCTTTGCAGGATTTTCCCCATTGGCGCGAGTACTGAACTGCCTGCCCGCGCCAATGCCAAAAGGGATGTTTTTCATGACTTTTGCAAGGAGATGTCTCAAGGGAAAATGAGGCTCATGCTTAGAGGGATGCATTGATGATGTTTTCAAGGCATGACAATGTTCACAGGTCACAAAATGGGTCCTCCATTGTGCGGGACGGGGAATGGTAGGGACGGTGACAAATTACTGTATAACAGCTAGTGCCTTTGAACCACAACTCGAAGGTAGTCAACACTTCCCTTCTTGAATGCTCTTGTCCTCCTATCAAGAATTGTCTTCCTTGAACTCACTCAGAAATTTATGGCGAGAAATTTATAGAAGGTAGTTGAACATCATGTCCTTGATCATCGATCCAAGGTGGCTCAAACAAACGTAAGATTACAACAGAAAACATGCATGCATAACTGAAATTTGCATATGTACAAATGAATGTATGTCTTACTGTTCAAGAAGTCAAACCACTTCTTACCAAGCCACTTCCACGACGACTTTTGTTGTTGAAAATCTTCTTCATGTGAAAATATGTTCTCACATCAATGATGGAATCTTTGGTTCCAATTTCACCAGTCTTTCTATCCTCTTGCCTCATGTGCTTGGGATGATTAGTTGGATGCAATGTCCAACAATGGGCAACAACATGTCCCCTCTTCTGGCAATTTGTGCAAGTCTTTTGCACCTTCTTTGCAAGTTGCCTTTGCTTCATCTGTTTCCTGTATGCCTTCATCCTCTTCCAACATTTGGAAACAACATGGTTACACAGACCACAAATGCACAACAACTCTTTTTTCCATTCAATCATGCATAATTGTCATGCCTTGCAAAAACATAATCAACTTGACTATGGGAAGAATTATACCTCAATTACTTCTTTGCATGTCCATCTTTTTTACCTTCATGAGGAGATGAACTGGTAGAGGTTCCAGCTTCCCTATAAGCTGCATGTGTACAAACACCTTGATGAAACATAGGCTTCAAACAATGGCAATCAACTTGAAAACAAACTTGACATGTTTGTGATTTAGAACTTGGAACAAAAGTTCTCTTTGAAGTTGCCTCACATGCCTTCATGGATTTGGAGTCTTCGCCATAAGATTAAACATAACCAAGACCAAATTTCTTAGGTCTTTCCTCAACCAAAATAGGACCAATCATGCCTTGTGCATGCTTGCCTAAACCCTTGCCTTCATAGCCCATTTTAAACATCAACTTGGACCCTATACCTCTAGTGTTCTTTTCAAATGAACCAACACATCTTTCTGAAGAGGAAACTGAAGAAAAATTTAAGTGAATTACCTCTGCTTCACGCATGTTCTTGGTCAAAGCCTCTTGGGCTTGATGGAGTTGCATATCCATCTCATGCATTCTTTGAAGAATTTCTTCTTTCTCTTGCTTCATAACAAACAATTTCTCATGAAGATTAGTGTTTTCTCTTCTATCTTCATACAGAATTTGCACCATGTCTTTCAGGATGTAGAAGTCTCGCTTCATCTCTTCATTGAATAATCTTGTGAAGGAGGAGGATTTTGAAACCTCACTTGAAGAAGTTGTCATCTCTATGTAAATGAACAAAAGAACTTCAACAACAATTCAGAAAGCTTTCAAAACAATTTGACAAAGATTTTAAACAAAAAGGTTGTAGAGTCAAGCTCTTCTCCAGGCA
Source organism: Pinus albicaulis (assembly GCA_034641835.2). NCBI lineage: Eukaryota > Viridiplantae > Streptophyta > Pinopsida > Pinales > Pinaceae > Pinus > Pinus albicaulis. The sequence goes on from CM076575.1 coordinate 1,957,476,390, forward strand.
GCCTTTTGCAAACACCCTCTTATGCTTCAAGGGTTGCCTTGAGGTCCTTTGGGTAAGGAATATGCCTTCAACCCTTCTTCCTTCTTGTCCTCTTTTGGACTTAGCTATCAATAACTTTCCCTTCACCTATAGCAAACTCAAGAAATAGTCAATTTTCAAACAATAAAATTGTTTAACTGTTAAACACCTTTCAAGTCAAACAAGCAAGCTATTGCTTTGTCAATCAAGCAACCAAATGCTTTGATACCAACCTACCTCTAGTGTTCTTTTCTAGGATTATGGTAAATAGTATTTAGGTGTAAAATTAGGTATAATGTTATGGATGGTTTGTTGGGAAACTTGAAAATCGACACATTTATCCATGTAATAGATATGTTTCATTCCTTAATGAATAGACGTTGGAGCTTTTTGCATGATCCTCAAGCTAACATGGTATTAGAGCCGAGTGCTCCATTGTTATGCCTGCCCTCCTCCTACATTTTCTTTGTGTAGTTTTTCTCTAGCAATAATTGGTGAACCCAACGTGAAGAACTATGATTTTGTTATGATCTAGAGAACAATCTACCAACGCAAAGGAAAACCTATGAAGGCATAGCCACCATGAATCAAGCAGACCCGTTTTGTAAGCATGCAAGAATACACAATAAAGAAGCACCTAATCCCACCCATCGTTCGTGGAATCCTTACATGGGTGTAAAATCTATCAACGACATATGATAATAGCTACCGAGAAGCACTATGTATTGTTTCCTTGAGTAGCGGCCTTTATTTTCTACTAGTTGTGCTCCCTCAACAAATTACTGGAAGTTTGTATTGTGTTGAATTGCATAGAAGAGTGAATCTCCATTTGTTGCTCTTTTGACCTTGAGGGCTCAGTTGTCACATCACCACTCCCTACGAGAACTACAGAGTGAAGAACTTGATATCATTTGAGAACATATTTCTAGTCCGACCTCTCAAAAAATTACATGAGGACCTGATTTGAATATGGACAAACTAGTTTTGCTGTGCTAGCTGCGTCATCAGTATAAAAGAAAAGTGTTCTTAAGGATTGTGTCAAATAGAAAATTTATGAAAGGGTTTATGTGTCAAAATTGTGAGTATTTTATGAGCAATTCATGAAGTAAATCAGCTTTAAAAACACATAAACAACAATTAAACTATAGAGAATGTAATACGCAACAAACACATTACATATAACTGATAAATGAGTTCACCCCTCCTGGGCTATGTCTCCTTGGACCTGCTTCAATGGCTTGGACATCTTTGGATTAATGGTCAATTACCTGATTACATGCACCTACAGTTCTCCAATGGCTCTCCAACCTACTCCAATGGATTCAGAAGACCCAAAAACCCCTAATTAGCCTCTTCTGGCTCTTCAAATGGTCTTCAGGTGAAGTAGACATGGCCTCCTCTCTTAGTGGCCCTGAGCATCTTTAACGTTCAAGCTGGAAAAATCACTTCCAAAAGTGCTCCTCTGCCTCTCAAACCTGCACCAAACTGCTTAGAGAATCTAAAAATGCTAGGATAGACTCTTTCTAAGCCCAATTTGGTCGAAATTTTCTCAATTTATGGCTCAATCAATTTTTCCTAGAAAAAATCCTCCAAAAATGGAGCAACTCAAGTTAACTTCGCCAGAACTAGAGGTCTCCCCGAATTTGGCGGACTCTGCCAACTTAAACTGCATTTAAGTTTTCGATAAGTGCAAATTAATCATAGGTTATGGGTTAATTAAACATGGGTTAGTGCTAATCCTCCACACTCTACTTTGCCCCGCTGACGGTCATGGTAATAAGTCATGTGGACTGGGGGTTGGCCTCCGCTCACCCCCACCATAACATTTGCGTTAAAACAAATATAAACAAAGCCTGTTACATTGTAATAATGAACATGGAGCATAGTTGGTAAGTCTTGGCACTGGTGGAAGGGAGGTCGCAGGGTCGAACTCTGATGCCTCCATAAATTTTTTTACCAACATATTACATAACATTTTGACCTTTGGGAGGGCACGTGGCAGCCTCTGGGCTAGCCATGTGTCGTGACTCGATTTGTCCTACCAACACAAATCAAATTGCGAAAATGAATTAAATTTTCAACCAACCACCAGGTGACACTTGTCAACTCCTCATTTGACCAACTAGAGGAATATTTTAGGAATATTTCTTGGAATTTTATTTTTGCTGACTGGGCTCCCTAGTCATCATCCTGTCAATTCTGCACAAATTTTCGATGTTTGAGAAAATAGACAACAAGCTCTAAATTTCTCATACAGAGTCAGTTTTCGATGAAACAAAGTGCGCCATAATTAGGGTATCAAGACCTATACGGTCGTTTAGGTTTCAAGATATTCTGAGCACTTTCATTTTTTAGCAAAATTTTTCCCCCAATTCAGCTTCTGATCACAACCATTGAAAAGAGCACATATTTTGTTAATAATCAACCTGTTTATGGCCTGGCTTGAGTATTTTACTAATTGCAGGAAGGCTCGATTTGTCTATTGGGTAACGATTGAGAAGTTTGGTGGCATCTGCTGAAGAAAAGATGGCGAACCCAACATGAACAAAGTAAATTTTTTTGTATGCATTCATTTACCAATCTCAGTGCTTCGATTGTCATTGAGCAATTTCTGGCTAGCTTACTGATGAGATGAACTTCGAATTAAAAAAAGGAGAATGACTGTAATATTTGTTTAATGTAAAGTCAATAAAGATCATAAGATTTATTTTACTCAAAATATTTTAAATCAAAAGATCAAAATCATAAAGATCATAAAGTTAGAAAGTTTTATTTTTAAAAGGTCATAAAGATCAAAAGATTTTGTTTTTAAAGGAGGTTTTAAAGAAATAATGTTAATGAATTGATTAAAATCTATAATATCTTCAAGCAATATTTGATGCAAAATACATTCTTTGAATTCCATAGTTGGCATAGTTTTAACCGACAAGGAGAATTACGCAGAGTGGCTTAGAAAGATAAAGACCGTGCACTCATTTTTAATGATTTATGGGACAAATTTTGCGAAGGATAAGTCACAGAAAAGGATGATGATGACGGATCTGAAGTGAAGGTGAAGGAAGAAGAACCTGTCAAGCCTATGTATGCCAGAGAACTTACAATTTGGAAGAACAAGGACAAGAAATCTTTTTCTCTTCTCAATGATACAATAAGTGAGGAGGTAAGAAGACACATTGTCTCAAATAATGATTTGTATGTTGTTCTTAAGAAGTTAAAAGATTTGTATGATTCTCATTCAAAATTAGAGCTGATATAATTTCTTGTGAAGCTTTTTAATCTTGAATTGAAATATGATTATCCCATGGAATTAGCCTAAAAAATCAAAGCTATTATGCATGACATAGATGCCACAGGAGTAAAAATAGATCCGCCTCTCATAACTTTCATAAATTCCCTCTATCCTATCTACTCTCACCACAGTTACCAACCGAACCACCATAATTACCAACTGAACCACAATTAAATCTTAGTTCAACAATTTTCATGCAGTTTCAACCAACCGCATCCAACGATGCGTAACTCGACACATGGCCCTTTTTGATTAGTTTGTGGGGGTCACCCAAAATTTAAAGTGTCTGACAATTTGCACCCGAATCAGCGGGAATCTCGCTGGCGTGGGGCAAAATTGCCGCTCCACGACGCTGAAATTTGTGGAAAATGTAGGATGGATAGCATGTGGGTGTGAAATGTAGAAGAGTTCGCAGGAAAATTGTTATGGAGCATAACTCAGTCATTTTTTGACCTTTTTGAGTGCAGAGACAGCCCAACTTGGGGTTTTTTACTATTTTGGAACTATTGGAGACAATATTTTTGCATTATGAGTACTAAAAATACATGTAAACACATATTTTTGAGCATAATGAAAGGGGACCAACATCATAAGCTGGACCGAGAGATGTATCCCAGGAGAGGTGAACTCCATCATTTGTTTTACTACATTTCTATTATGGTATTATTGTCTCTATTATTTTCTTCAAAAATGAGTTTAAAATAATCATTTACGTGTTAATGTACTTACATAATTACATAAAAAATTTAAAAATTTCACTTGCATATTTCATCAAAACCTTCAAGTTTTCATATACAGATCAGTTTGGTATCTGAGCTTTGGTTCTTTGGTTATATTAAGGGTTTAATTCTGTTGCAAGTGTTTCTGATGCTTACAAGGTTGAATATCAAAAGAGGAGAAGGAAATATTGTGGTAGAAAGTCCTCAAGCTATTTCAAGGAGAGCACATTTGACACAATATCCACCACAAGTTTCACCTCAAGTGTCATCAAAGGCCTCACCAGCTATGGCACATGAAGGAGAGCCTAAAAATATGACTGAGGATGAGAAGGATTTCAAAAAATCATTATTTGACATGACATATATGGTGAAATTTATTTATGAGGAGAGGAATTCAAGGTTTCAAGGTGAGAAATCCAATCCTCCAAAAGGAAATGGAGGAGATGGAGATAAACCTCAAAAAGGAAATGGAAGAGATGGGGGCAAGCCTCCAAAAGGGATTGGAGGGAATGGCGACACCTCTAACTCCACCTTTCTCTTCACCTCCTTCTTCACCACCATCATCTTCCACAACAACCCCTTCACAAACACCTCTGCATTCTCCAAAGGGACATTGTAAAACTCCTTTTTTGAAACTTGACATAAAGTTTGAATTGCCTATGTATAATGGAGAGGTAATTGCTGAGAAATTAGATAATTGGGTTTGTTAGATTGAAGTGTATTGTAGGATACAAAGGATCAAAGATGATGAGACCAGGATCTAGCTTGTGTCCTTAAGGTTGGAAAGTGCAACACTCATTTGGTGGGAAGCCAAAACACAAGAGGACATCAAGATAACAGGTAAGATCGTAACTTCTTGGAATGAATTTGTGGTTGCATTAAGAAGACAATTTTATCCTTTAACATACATGAAGAAAGCTATAATGGATTGGAAAAACTTTGGGCAATTAAAGGGTTAAAATGTGCAAAGTTATACCCAAGAGTTTAGAAGGAGATAATTGATATTGGGTGTAGATTTATCCTCTCAAGACACTTTGCTCAAATACATTAGACGTTTACATATCTACTTGAGATACACTATTCTCATGTTTAAACCTACAAATTTAGGTGAAGTTTGTGTACAGGCAACACATATAGAAGCAAGAGGGAAGAATGTTTCTAAAGAAACTAGTGAGAACTCATTTGAGTCTGGAGACAAAGGAAAGGGGAAGTTCAAAGTAAAAGGGAAGAAGAATGCTTCCATCAAGAAGGAGAGAGAAAAACTCACATGTAAGCATTGTTCCAAAGAAGGCCATGATGAAGATTAGTGTTGGAAACTTCATCCTGAGATGAGACCCAAAAATTTTAACAATAAGGAGAAATTTTTTTTTGTTGCGACTATACAACATGATTTAGGTGAATGAAACAAAGATCAAAACCATGGGATTGAAAGGTATGGACATTTCAAATACTATTTCTTCACATAGTCTTAATGAAACTCAATATGAAAAAACAAGAATAGAGCTTTTCCACATTACAGTTATTTCAAAACATACCAAGATAGATACACTGTTTGATAGTGGATCATAAGAAAACCTCATTTAAGAAGACATTGTCAAGAAATTGAATATAGAAACCATTCCTCATTGTAAGCCTTATCCTTTAGGGTTGTTATGTGAGAATGAAAAGTTGAAAGTGACAAGGAAATTCATACTTAGATTTTCCATCACTGCAAGCTTCCTTGATGAGGTAGAACTTGATTTAGTTCCGCTTGACATATGTGGTATTGTTTTGGGAAGGCCATATCTATATGATAAGAGAGCCATTTTTCATCTCCATGAGAACATATATCATTTTTTCAAAAAATGGATTGAGTACATTGTTAGAGCACATAACAAGAAATTGATTTTATCTCTTGTGAATGCTCAACAAATGAAGAGGCTTGTTAATGCTAGTTATAATTTTGCATTGTTAATGTTCAAACACAAATATGTTGAGGAATATAAAGCCTTTCAAGGATATGAATCAAGTTTAAAATATGATTTCATTGAGGTTTCTAATCCATGTGATAAGATGTTTCATGAGTCTAACATGTTTCCTCCTAAAAGAGGAAAACGATATGAAGTGGAATTGCAGCAGGATGCATCATTGAAGAACATTGGTAAGAACAAGATGCTAGTGTTAAGAATGCAGGGGTCAAAAAGTAGATGCCAAATCTATTTGAAAAACAGGACATTGGTTCTAAGACATATTCTTGTGGGTTTCATAATGTTTTTTCTTTGAATAAGGATGGTGCATGGCGATGATGATCACATTTGTTAAAGAGTTAAGCCAAGTGCAAAGCTAGACATGTTAAGCATAATTATGATTACAATGTTCAAGGTGAAGTGAACTTGAAATTGAATAAGTCTCCTTTGATTGAAGATCGAGGAGAGAATGTTCAAATTCATTCAAGGGAAGTTTCTTTTTTCTGAATATCTTCGAAAATTGCAACAAGATATCATCTTTGAGAGAAATACAAGGACTTCAAAACAAAGGAAAGTTGAGCACTTTCACGAGGAGCTAAAAGCAGCACAAGAAAGCAAAGCTAAATGGGTTGAGATTTGAAGGATGAGGGAACTATACCCTCATCTGTTCATTGACTGAAAATGAGCTTTTGGAGGTCCAAAATATTCCAATGGGGAGGAATGATCCAGGGGATTAGTAAAGTGCTCAAAATTGAAAGTGTTCGAAAGTGCTCGAAACCAGTGCCAAAACAAAGATCTCGTTATCCTGAATCCAACGCAACTCATTTCACTCAAAATAAATATCATATGCTATCGATATCGAGTTCTGTCATTTCCTCAAGTAGTTAAAATTTTAAAAATTGAGTTGCCCAAGCCCAACATTGGAAGCTGGACCAGGAGATGTAGCCTAGGCCCAACGATATCGAGTTCTGACTATTTCTGTATGATGACTATGCATGTGAACGAGTTCTGAATGTTTCTGTATGATGACTATGCATGTGAATAAGAAGGGTGATTTTATTTTTGTGAGCCAATGGTTTGTTGACAAGTGTCTCTTTTTTATTGGCTCGTGAATGGTGGTTTATTATTGCTTTATGGTTTGTTGAAGTGGTCGAATCAGAAGAGGCCATGTGGGCCAATGGGTGGCTGCCACGTGCTCTCATGGCGTTGGTGTAAATCTTTGGTTATCGACTGAACTTCCTCCATGAGAATCAAACCGTGGACGTTCAGGGTGGTAATAGAGTGCTCCACCATTACGCCATCGGTGATTATTATTTACCATAGTTCTCAGTTTGTATTTGAAGTTTCATGGTTTTCACATTGGGGGTCAGGGCTGGGGTTAACCCGTGGCCCCCGATCCACCCAAACCCATGAGACCGTAGGTCAGGGTGGCCAGGGCGTGGGGTTAACCCTGGCCCCAAACCACATATCAATATACCATGACCACAATTCTGGAGCACTGGGGTTTGATTAAAACCTTGGCATGAAAATTCGAAACTCCAACCACAATTCCAATGGAAACCAACCACGATTCAACCTTGGCGTGGGGTAAATATAACTCGAAGGTTATGTAAACCAAAACACCCTGCAACCACAGTTCAAATGGAGTTCAAAACCAGTGGGAACTCCACCACAGTTACCAATCAAACCACAGTTAAACCTTGGTTCAACAATTGGTGCACAATTTCAGCCAACCGCATCCAACGACGCATAACACAACACTTGGCCCTTTTTGATCGGTTCATGGGGATCACCGGGCATTTAAAGTCTCTGAAAATTTGCACCCAAACCTGCGCGAATCTCATCGGCGCAGGGAAAAATTGTTGCGCCATGGCGCCGAAATTTGTGGAAAAAATAGGATGGATAGCAGGTGGGTGTGAAATGTAGGATAGTTAGCAAGAAAAATTTTCTGGAGCATAACTCAATCATTTTTTGACCTTTTTGAGTGCAGAAAGAGCCCAAATAATGGTTTTTGACTATTTTGGAGCCATTGGAGACAATATTTTTGCATTATGAGCAGTGAAAATACATGTAAACACATATTTTTGAGCATAATGAAAGAGACCCAACATTGGAAGCTTGACCAGGAGATGTAGCCCAGGAGGGGTGAACTCCTTCATCATTTGTTGTCTTGTGTTTCTGTTATGGTATTATCGTCTTTGTTATTTCTGCAAATCTGAGTTTAAAATCATCATTTATATGTTAATGTAACTTACATAATTACATAAATATCCTAAAAAATTCACTTGCAAATTTCATCAAAAACCTTCAAGTTTTCATATACAGATAAATGAGTAGAGACATCCATTTAAGCAGAGACCTCCAGTAGGGGGAAATTTTTAGCTAAGTGGGAAGAGGGAGCACATGCAACCATACCTATAGGTGAGAGGTGGGGCGATGTGAAGCAATAGTCCCAACAGTGCAAAAGTTTGGGCAGGGTCCATTGAGGTGTTTTTTGCCTCATGGATCATTATCCTTGCTACATGGGCTCATAGTAATCAATAGAAGGAGGATAAATGTTAGTCAGATACTGAGGAGTGAAGAGCAGTGTTGAAAACATAGCAAGAGGCTCAGTAGTAGAGTCAGCAACAACACAATTTTTCCCAGTAGACAGTTGGAGACACAGTTGATTCAGTTTGTATGCTTTTCAATTTCAGAAGTTGTTGTAGCAACAACACTACAGAGAAGTGTTGCATGTAGAACATTCGGATTTTAATTTATTTTTTCCCTTAATTAAATTATAATAAAATTGTAATTCCACATCACATGACAACTTGTACAAGTTAAATAAGTTAGGATGACTTAGTTGGTTCAGTTAATTCAAGTTGAGGGTCAAACTAGAGGCATGTAGAGTGTCTCCTATATTATAGGAGCTCTGGTTGAGTTTATTTTGAGTTGTAATTAATTAACTCAGTTTATCTGAGTTAAAGTTAGTTTAACTAGTTCTAATTGATGGAGGAACTAGAGAGAGGTCAAAGTGTGAAAATTGGATTTAATTCACATGCAGTGATCAATCATATAACTGATAATTCACTAATAAATAATCCATGCATGTCAGTTTTGAGAAAGGCGCAGTTGAGATTGGAGTTAAAGGGAAGTGTACTATCAGTTGTATAATCATCCAATTGTACATGTGGTGCATGGAGTCAGAGGAAGATCATTGATGTATTGTGAAATCATTATTGGGGAATTTCCTTGTTAGTAGGGCCTAATTACCTAAGGAAGTTGTGCAAGGAAATAGGGATTCCTGAGGCCAAGAAATTGGTTAAGTATTGAACCAAGCTTTCCTAGGAATCAGTGAGATAGATAAAGATAGTGCAGAGGTTTCTCAGATTGGAGAAAAGCATTGTAATATTCTCATGTTATTTGGCTTATGTGATATACAGATAACAAGGTTTTTAGTTAAGGATTTCCCCAGATAAATATTTTTGTTGTGTGATTGAAATTATTTCTCTTTCTTGTTCATGTGATTATGCTATTGTAATTGGTTTCTACAATTTGTAGAGTAGATTCACGTATTTTTTTTTAGAATATTACAAGATCAGTTGAATATACATTTATTTTTTACATGGCATCAGAGAAGGAATCACTCTATAAGAGAAGGATACGATTTTGTTCCATGTAGATGAATCGAATTTGCAGATCTACTCTTCAAGACTAGCAGTGGAATCAAGATGCATTTCTCTGGATTGAGACTCGAATATTTCCTTGAGCGTAATTTGAATTACATAGCTTGGAGAGACAAGATGGAGGTAGTGTTGGAAGACAATGGGTTGAAGGAGTTAATAGACAGTGATATTCCTGAGTCTGCAGCAACAGATGCTCAAGATATGGCAGCATGGAAGAAGAATGTAGCAAAGGCAAGAAGGATTCTATTGGAAGGTGTTCAAGATCATATTATCTTGAAACTCCATGGAAAGGCAACTCCATATGCTATGTGGAAGGCCTTAACAAAAAATTTTCATAACAACAATGAACACAGGAAGGTGGTGTTGAAGGACAATCTCAGAAAAATCAAGATGGAGGAGGGCGACACAATACCAAAGTAATTGACCAACTTCACCCAATGTCGAGATGAGCTTGGAAGTGTTGGTGTTATCATTGCCAAGGATGATGTTGAAATTTTCAATAAGAAATAATGAAATTGGCATCCATAAATGAAATCCAGCAAATGGCTACCATATGAGGCTTTTGATTTAATTTCCCCTTAATTAAATTGAAAGAAAAAATGTAACTTCATCTCATGACGACTTTTATTAGTTAAATAAGTCAGAAAGACTGAGTTAGATTAGGAAATTTGAGTTAGATGTCTAAGAGGATGCATGCAAAGGGATCTCCTACTTTTTAGGACCCCTAGTTGAGTTATTTATGAGTTGTAATTAGTTAACTCAAGAAATTGAGTTAAAATTAGTTTAACTAGTTCTAAGTGAGATATGAGCTAGTGAGAGGTCAAGTGAATTAAATATGATTTAATTCACAAGTAGTGATTAATCATTTAACTGATTATTCGCTATAAATATCTGTTGCATGTAGTTCTAAGAAAGGACCAGTTGATACTGAGGTTAAAGGGAGGAGATCTATCAGTTGTACTATTAGAAAATTGTACAGGACATGCACGAGGTCCTCGGGAAAGCATTGAAGGATTGCGCAATAATTAGTGGGTATTTTAATAATTAATATGGGCTCATTTATCCCAAGAATGCATAAGTAAGGCAAGCTAGGTAGAGGCAAGCAAAAGGTTAAATAATTGACCGATTTTGCTTAGATCGCAAGCTAGATTCGGGCAGGATTAGAGTGAGACTGTCAACAGAGTGCATAAGTTTCTCTAGTGTGAGAAAAAATTGTATTGTTTCATGATCTTGACCACATGAAATATATAAATAGAGGAGTTGTAATCAATTTATTTCCCTGGATACATCTTGTGTTGTGTGATTGATTGTTTCTTTCTCTTGATTTTATGTGATTGTGCAATCATGTTTTTATTTATGAAAATTATAGAAGGATTCCGTATCTTGTTTTAGTACATTATAAGATAAAATTGAATTTGGTTGGTAGGTAATTTATACATGGTATCAAAGCACCAGGAATCACAATAGAAGAGAAGAAATTGAGTTTTTTTTGAACATGTTCAAATTTGTAGATTTATTCTTTAGGATCCAACAACAGATCAAGATGTCTTTTAATGGCTTAAGACTCGAATATTCTCTTGAGGGAAATTCAAATTACATAAAATGGAAGGATATGATGGAGGCAGTTCTCGAGGACAACAAACAGAAGGAATTCATAAAAATTGATATCCCCTAGTCCACAGTAGTAGATGCCCAACTTCTTGATGCATGGAAGAAGAAGGTAGTAGAGGCGAGAAGTATATTGTTAGAGGGAGTTTGAGATGATATAGTCTCACGTCTACATGGGAAGGAGACTCCATATGCTATGTGGAAGGCCTTGAAAAATATGTTTCAAGATAGAAGTGACCACAGGAAGTTGGTGCTGAAGGACAAGCTTAGAAATATCAAGATGGAGGAGGGTGACACGATCCAAAAATAGTTGCAGAAGCTCACTCTATGTTGAGATGAGCTTGGAACTGTTGGTGTGACTGTTTCTAATGATTATATGGTGATCCTAACACTTCTAGCCTTTCCCAAGTGCTGACATATTTACAAGGACTCTGTGAATGGGAAGGAGAAATTACCATACTGGGAGAATTTGTGGTCTGACTTGGTAATAGAAGAGATCAAGTGGAGCACCAGAGACAGGACCTACGAAAAATACAAAAAAGAAGTTTTTGCATTGGTGGGAAAAGTAAATAAATCCAAGGGAAATAAGTCCCAAGGCAAAGAGGGAAAGAGAGACTTGTACAAGATCAAGTGTTTTCATTGTCACGAGTATAGGCACTATGCCTCATATTGTCCACAGAGGAAGGCAAGCAAGAAGGAGCCTGCAATTGCAGCGGGTAAAGCGTTAGCTTCATAGTTCGAGCTTGACTTTAATCTCATTGCATGCATGGAAAACACTGTAATGGGATGCATGTGATATCTAGACAACAATACCTTGTTCCATATGATGTGGTATAGAGATATCTTTAGTGACTTGGATTAGAAGGACCTCCAGCAGAACATAGAATTTGGAGATGACGGGAGGTATAGCGTGACCGACATAGGTATAGTTACCTTTCAGAGGGAGTCTAGCTCCCCTCTCAGACTGACAGATGTTTTGTATGTTCCAGAACTAAGGAAGAATCTTGTCTCTATAGTGGTATTGGAAGACCATGGTTATGATGCCATATTTAGAAAAGGAAAGGTGTTCCTTAGACACATCACCATGGGGCAGGTGAAACGAATTGGTACATGAGTCAAGAACATATATGCTCTCGAGGTCGAGGATGCATGCAAATATTTGGGGAGAAAATAATAGGTTAGTGACTTGGTGGTTGAGAGGGAACCTCTCAACATGCAACCTCATAAGCAATCTCAGAAGGTTGTGGAGTAGCCACAATTGGAGAAGCAGAGATGAGACCGAGTGGAATCGTACAATAAAGAAGATACCTCCAGGAGGGGGAAATTTCAAGCCAACTGGGCAGAGGGAGTAAATTCAACCATACCTCTAGGTGAGAGGTGGCACAATGTGCATATATAATCCTAAGAGAAAAAATATGGGAAAGGTCCATTAGGATGGCATGTTTCATGGATTGAACTTGGATGTGAGGATCCCACAATACAACAGTAGCAGGAAGGATTAATTAGACTGATGCAGTCAGATGTTAGGAAGACAAAAATTAGAGTGACATAAGTCAGACATTGGAGCACATATAGGAGTTGGCAGTAGTGCAAAGGGAACAAATGTAGATTCAACAACAACGTAGAGATTTTGGTAGACTCTGATGACAGATGCATTATACTGATTCAATTTTTTTTTGAAGGCAATTCAGTTTCAAGAGTTGCAGGAGAAAAACAACACTAGAGAAGTGTTGCATGCAAAACATTCCAAAGGTATCAGATCAAGATAGATTGAATTCCTTTCTTGTTAAGAGGGAGTGTTGAAATTTGCAACAAGATACAGTGAAATTGACATCAAGAAATGAAATCCAGAAAATGTCACCCAGAAATGGATACCACATGAGGCTTTTGATTTAATTTTCCCTTAATGAAATTGAAATAAAAATTGTTATTTCATCTCATGACTACTTGTATTTGTTAACTAAGTCAGAAAGACTGAGTTAGCTTAAGAGATTTGAGTTAGATGTCTAAGAGGATGCATGCAAAGTGATCTCCTACTTTTTAGGACCCTTGGTTGAGTTATTTGTGAGTTGTAATTAGTTAACTCAAGAAATTGAGTTAAAATCAGTTTAATTAGTTCTAACTGAGAGATGAATAGTGAGAGGTCAAGTGAATTAAATATAATTTAATTCACAAGTAGTGATCAATCAGTTAACTGATAATTCGCTATAAATAGTTGTTTCATGTCAATTCTAAGGAAGACCCAGTTGAGACTAAGGTTAAAGGAAAGAGATCTATCAATGGTACTATTAGAAAATTGTACAGGTCATGCATGAGGTCATCGGGAAGGCCTTGGAGGATTGCGCAATAATTATTGGGTATTTTCCTAGTTAATAAGGGCTTAGTTAGCCCAAGAATGCGTAAGCAAGGTAGGCTAGGTGTTAGTGTTTGTCAGTCGTGTCAGTCACCAGTGATCAAATTATGCTCTTTCATATGGTTGATAGGGTCCTAGGGCAAATTTTTATAGTTTCAATAGGTTTTTAAATATTTTTTTAATCATTGGTTAGGATAGCTAGGTAATTACTACTCCTCTCATTCTCATGGTCAATAAACATCATCATGGTTAGGTCATTGTTCTTTGAAAGAGTGTCTTGGTCATCTTGGTCATCATTCTGCTTATCTTTCCATGTAGTGTCATCATTAGGTCATATTGTCAAAAGTTATGTAAATAGGTCATGTCATCATCAAAATCACTATTAAAAGGAGTAGTAGTAGGGAAAAGTGTTCAATAATTATTTCTAAAGCTCATTTGGATCTCTATTAAGATGTAAATATATGTAATGATGTTTCAAAGCTGCATTACACAAGCAATTAAATCAATTAGTGAAAAGACAAGGTGGGGTCACATCACCTCCAAAGAGAAAAATCGATTTCTGGCCTTTTAAAAGACCAATCAAGCATGTAATTTGCTCATTTCACCCTCATGAGACATCATTATATCATAAAAGAGCTTACCACCCTCTGAAAAACAATTTATGGCCTTGGAAAGTTGAATTTCCTTGCTACGCTGCGCTTTTCACATGCTGCGCTGTGCTTTTCTCAGGTTTGCTGCGTTTTTCTTCAAGAAGGAAAATATCTCTTCTCCAGTGGCTTCTTCATCAATTTCAGACCCCATCACATCAAATACAAGTAAGTGGGTCACCATACACCTCTCTTTCACTTCATTTCGTGCTTGAAGGCTCAGAAATCCCCTCTCCTAGGGTTTGCTACATTTATGGTCAAATAAGAGTCTTTGGTTAATTTGCTGAGAAAAACCATGAAATTTATGCTCATATACCCTCCCTCACATACATATACCATCCCTGACACTTACCCTCATCCCTTTCCCTCATTTTCATCATTTCCCTACAAACCCTAGCCTACACTACACTTTCCTAGGTTAGGACTGTGTTTTTCCCTTTTGCACCCTTTCCCCTCACTCATTTCCCAAAATTCCACTTCCCTACACTCCCTAACATCTATCTCTACCCCCTTAAATTTTACCAAGAATTTAGACACCCTCAAACCCCTTCATCCCCTTCCATTCCTAAAACTGCCTAAAATCTCCTATTTTCCTACACTAAAACCCTAATTTCCCTTCCTAGTGAGCTAGGGTTTCACATGGATTCAGATACCACTGAGAAAAGGAGGCATAAGGGAGGAAAAATAATTAGATATGAACCCACCAGAGTACATGATTTCATGGCTTCACCATTTCTCAAGAAATCATTACAGGATGCAGGTTGCCTTGCTTTTTGCCAAAAGATTGAAGAACTTGGTTTTAGTGATAAACTTACAAGCACCTTTGCCACTAGTCTAAGGAGCGATAAGGTAACCATTATAGGGGCTGTGTTTACTATTTTAGCATAGGCCATTTCCATAGCCACTGGAATCCCAAACCATGGATAGATTTGGTTTAAAAGGAGAGTTTTTTTTAATCTACCTATTCTGGTTGGAGAAGTTTGTGTAAATTGTTCCTATCTTGAGGGATTCAAATCCTAAGAGAGGGGAAGATGGTTTTGGCCTATATGTATCTAGTTTTCAGTCATATTCAAGGTTGGACATCAAAGAATAGAAGGCTTGATTTGTGTAGAATTGATATTTGTAGAAATACAAGTTCTGTGGTAGGGTTTTTCTCCTGTAATTCACTTTTATGAATGATTAGTTCACCTTATTTCCATATCTATGCTTTCAGTGATATTCCTATAAGATGTTAAACATAATTATTTAAGCTTATGCTCTATTTTGGTATGAATTTCATGTTTATGTTGTTCATCTTCTAATAAATGAACTCATGCTAGTCATGATCATTTTGATCCTTTTCTTTTCCACCCTACACTATAATTGAAAACCTTAAAGTGCCATTGGAAATACCTTCCAAGCCCATTTGCATCCCTGAAACTGCAATCTTTTAGGTTTGCCCTATTTTCCTTGGCCTCTCCTCCTGACCTAGAAAAAACCCTAAATTTTCAAAACCCTAGAGCTCAGACCTGGCCTAATATATTTTACCCTTCTTCATTCATGTTTTGGCTGTAAGATCACAGAGAGAGCCCTCTCTGATTTGGTAGGGCTAGCTACCAAATCCTAAGTGGTTCTAGGTTACATCCATTGGTTTCCATTCTCAGCTTTGGGACACTGTGGAGGATAACACTAGGCAAAGGCAAGCAAAAGGTTAAATACTTGACCGTTTTTGCTTAGATCACAAGCTAGATTAGAGCAAGATCGGAGTGAGACAGTCATTAGTTGTTGTGTAGATTAATCCGTCTTGCGGACAAGACCGATCTCTCTAGTACTAAAAGTAACTAGCAACAAACAGCCAATTATACTAATCTCTCTCTAAGCATATATAAGATTCATAAAAACACTATATAGGTGTAAGGCCTACCTTATGTCCAACGCTTGCTTGATCTCGTTGAAGTCCTTCCCGTGCACTGAAAGAACGTTCCTCATGAATCTGCAGTCACAAACAAGCAAAAAGATTACACAACACCTGTATAGACATTATTATAAACCATACTCATCATAATGATCAAGGAATTTATGAAATAAACCATGAATAGACAGTTTAATAAGAGAAATGAGTATATTTGCATTAACTTCAAATAAAGAAAACCTTTACAACCTGTGCCTTGATGTCATGCAGGTCTTCCTGGGGTCCGAAGCAGGAATCTCTTCTAATTTGACAAGCATTTCACTCTTTGAACCAAGACAGATAGAGATGAGTGATTTAACCTCACAGAAAGTCTTAGTTAACTGAGTCTGAATCTCAATAGCATTAAACTTCAAATATCTTAAGCTTGAACTCCCTTTGAGGCTACCCAAGGCGTCTTTTTATAGTGGAAAAGAGGAGGTTTCTTTTTCCAAATATGAAGGGATAGAATCCTCCTTCAAAGGGATTAGCTTTTTACATCAAGGGGTTAGCTCCATCAAGTGAGGGATGCATGAACCTTCTCAAAGCATATCCATTCCCGAAAATTCCCATCTAGATTCTTCTAGAATTCATCTGAAATCAAATTTTTATCTTTACTTTCTTGCCTTTTTGAGTTTTACAGAGGTCCGCACCCATAACACAAAGAACGTGCAGTATGGTTCCGCAGGCAAGCTGAACTTTAGGTGCGGGACCGCAGGTAATGAATAGAGAAAGTGCGATACCAATGTTTAGGGGATTTTTAGGAACTTTTCTCTGATTTTGAAAGCTTGACATGAGGAGCTGATATGTTAGACTTGCAAAAGGAGGAAGTATGAGTAATAATGAGCTCATACTCATAGTAAAATGTCAGGATGACAGATTTTAGTGTAACAAATTTCCCCCTAAAGTGCAAAGTCTGGAATAGATGAAGTTGTAGTCCGTCATATATGAAGAGTGCAGTACTTTATCATTTCAAAGATCATCCTGTGGACACCCCAGTCGGAACCTGTAAAAACATTCAATGCAAAATATATACATATATATGTCATCAATTATAAATGATTTTGAATACATCATAGTACAGATATATGTAGACACAGTATGGACGCAGCCATCTGTTTATCAATAGTCTACTGTATAGATGACAACAAAATTCCTCGCAGCCTGGATGGTGGAAACTAGATCCAGGCTCTTGATTTCCGCATCTCGAACTAGTACGATTCTATCCATGTGAATAAATGTGTTGAAGTCGAACATGGTAGAAACCACTTGATTACTACCAATGATGTGAGCTCTGTTAACAAGTGTGAGAGAAAACCACCAAACAATGTCAAAAGTCAAAGTACTAAGATAATCCAACGTTTTCATGTTTCTCAGCTGAAGTCGAACATCTCACGAAATCATTCGATCGAAGGTCAATGATGTAACCTGTCGTCGAAGGCGAGAAACCTGCCATTGAGGCATGCAGATTTCAAGGTACTGACGATTTCTGGATCAACTTCCTAGATAATGAGTTGTCGTTGATAGAAAGTGATCCGTCGTAGGCAAGCCCACAACACGAAATCATAGATCAAGTTTGAAAATATATTGGCAAGGACTGACTCAGGGATGGTCAAAATGGATGACAGATATTTTGTAGATGAATGGTTTATTTGAACTATCCTCTTGAACACATAACGACACTGCAGATGGCTTGGTGACAATTGACCCAAAGCTAATACCCAGAAACCGGCTGAAAACTTTCAATGTGGTTTGATTAACTGTTAGGCAAAGGATTTCCCAACCCAGGTAAATAAAAAGTGTCGTGTCCAAGAGTGGTTGACTGAGTTTTCGAAAAATTTAAAATACAACAAACACACCCATTTTTCTCTCTTTTCCCCCCACCATTTCTGGCAAGTACCTCTTTATTTTTGACAAGCTTGAGGAGGATAACATTTGCTTGATTATAAGCTCATCCTTCGGATGAGTCCAACTTAGTTTAAGATTCGAACCCTAAGAAGGAGTGGTTCGTTCTTGTTTAAAATTGAACAGGTCCTTTACTGTTAAGTTTTAACGAGTCCAGTATAGGAGAAACTCGGTGTTTTTCAATTTTAGGGAGTCAGAAGAAAAAACTTAAGAAAACTCCATGGATGTACTTTTTCGTAAATTTAGTCTCTCGAGCCCGAAAAAGGATAAATAATGCGGGAGAGAACTCTATTGACCGTAATTAGTCAACGTATACCTTTTTCGTAAATAGTCCATTTCAGTCCGGAAAAGGGGTAAACTTATACTGAAGGGACGACTGTTCATTTACTTTAACGAGTTCGAATAGTCAAGTACTCGACAATCTTTTCATATTTAGAGAGTCTGAAAAGAGCTTAAAAGAGGACTCCAAGGTTTCGCTTTTTCGTAAAATTTTTGAAAGAGTCCGAAAAAGTGATAAAAGTATGCTCTTTGTTGAAAAACGATCAGTTCACCTGAAAAATCCAGTTTCTGCACAAAAACTTGAAACATTATACATACATGTTTATGATAAGTAAAAATGCTTTCAAAAATACCCTTTTTAAAGTGAAAAATAAATAAATTAAAAATTCATCCATTCGAAAAAACTTATAAAAAGGACTTTTTCAATTTCATTTTTACCGTTCAATTCCAGAGTGAAAAGTAAAAAGCTTTTGGGTAAGAAAGTTCCTGTGAAGATTCTGGAAAATTCGTCTGTTGGAATCGAAAACCGTCAGTCCCAAGTAATCCACGACCTCCTTATCTTGTTTTTCATCCGTTTGAAATTTGTTTTTAGGCTTTAGTTTGAATTTTTGGGGCAAAAAATGGTTCAAAAATGCGCCCGCGGGGTCCGCAGGTGGGACACACGTTACCTGCGGACCCCGACTTTTTCCTATAAGGAAAAAGTCGTGGGTTCCGCACCCGGAACACACTGCTCGTGTGGACCTATGCTCTGTTTACAAAGAGCGGGTGCGGTACCCGCGCGGTTAGATTTAAAACAATGATTTCTCATTTGTTTGCCAAAATTTTTCAAATAAAACTATTCTAACTTGCCTGTTTCTGTATTGTAGGACTAACAAGATGCTGATCTGGCGAGAACGTGAGCATGAGGAAGTGGATGAAGCCGCAATACTTCATTTTCCCACACAAAGGGCATTAAAAGCATGTGGCTTGTACAAATTTTGGGCCATCTCAGGCATGAGGGCACAAGTAGAACTCTTAACATGGTTGGTAAACAGATGGAATGTGGAGGACCAGTGCTTCTTCATTGGTGGCCACCGGCTCGAAATTGAGCTGGAGGATATATATTTCTTGACTGGTTTGTCCAAGAGGGGCGAACAAGTTTCTTTGTTTGGGACTAGGCCAGGTGGCCAGTCTGTTGCTAGTCTCCAACTAGAATTCTGCAATGACCAGGCAAATCCTCGGGACAAACGGATTGACATAAAACACATCATCCGTCCTAAATTGAAAGTTATTGCTTTTACTGTTACCAAACTGTGTGGGAGTGCTGCGCTTCATGTAGCTACTGGTTCCCAAATGCGTATTGCCGTGGACTATTTTCGCGACACCATCTTTAACTGGTGTGAAGCTGTGTTGGCCAATGTAAAAGGCCAACTAACCAGAGCAAAAAATGGGAAACTGAATAACTTTGGATATGGATCCATTGTTGTTTCTTTTGCTCTGGAGAGGATCCCCATGTTAGCTCCACAGAGTATTGTTGTTGATGCCGGTCGACCTCGAGAACCGAGAATGGTTCGTTGGTCTGCGTTGATGGCTCGTCATGCTATTGAGGGTACTGAGATTGTACGATTTCCTCCTTCATATTTTCGTTGGCTGGATCGCCAACTTTTTGTGATAGAGGATTTTCCATATGCCGGGATAGATTTCCGCGGTGACAGAGAGATGGCACTCCCTGCAGGGGAACAGTGGGATGATTCAAGTATAATCATTTTTCAATGTTTGGTAAATTCTAATTTTTTTTTATTTTTATCGTCTTGAAAACTAATAACCAAAAGTTTTTTGAAAACAGATGTGGGTCCACAAAGACCAGCTCATCTCCAACCTTACGAGAGAAGACAGCTAGTTGTGCCTGCACCAGCCCCAGCAGGCCAATCAGCGGAGATTTTGACTGATTTAGAGCATCATCTAGAGCGTTTGACTCTAGATATTCCAAAGACGAGCATAGATGACATTCCTCTCAGGCTGCAAAGATATGTGATTGGAGTTCCAGGACCTTTTAGGAGGTTCCTATGCAGGGTAGCCTGAGCAGTGGCTTCTTATCGCGATCACCATCAGTGATGGGATGAGACGATGTATATTTTTTGAAAACACTCCTATACTATGATATATCACTATTTTGATGGCTATCTGTGTACATATGTGAATGTTATTTGTTTTACTGCTTTAGATTATTGCAAATGTCTATTTATCATACTAGAAGCAATTGAATCTGCTAATGTATTTAAATGTCTTGGAATATGTTGATATTCAATGTAATCAAATTCACGTTCCAAGAGACGAACTCTTAAAAATAACCGTAATAACATTGGATTTCTAATGGTATAAACCCTGTTAAGCTGTAATACAACAAGTTCAGAATCCAGCCTTACAATCAAACTCCGAATTCCAAATGATATGGATTTAGATAATAACTCAATCACTGCACTATACTCGGCAATGTTATTTGTTGTTTGACCAAGGCTTACCCCATGCATGGATACTAACTCGTCAGAGGGTGAATAGATAACCCAAGCTGCGGAAGAAATGTTCCGTGCACTACGACAAGCACCATCAACAAAACCAATGTAGGTTTGAAGAGACGTCGACATCTGCAATATCAAGAGTAAAACTCAGATAAGCAGTCATAGTGACAAAAACACACTTCTAAACTAGGCACACTTTTCTAATCTAAAACACACCAGCAGTAAAGAAATCTAAACTAACAAAAATCTCCACACCTCATTTAAGCATAATATCGCTTTAGATAGAGCCCATTTCTGGGTTTATCCAAAGGGACACCGTCAAAATCTATCAACTCGTAGGCCCCTTTTGCTAACTTTCATTTAACAATGTAAGGACCATGCCACATGGGCACGAATTTCCCAGCTCCTAGCTTGTCGTTAGCTTGATCATAAAGTAAAACTAGGTCTCCTTCTGAAAAATTTCGAGGGGCCACATTTCTATCATACTGAGCTTTTATCCTTTTAACATGAGCCTCGTTTGCTATTGCAGCATTCCGTCAATTCTCATCTAATTGAGCTAAGTACAAGAAATGTTTCTCCTCTTTAGATGTAGCTGGAAGTAATTCTACGGCTAATTTTAGTGATGGTATTTCGCATTCAATCGGCAACACAGCTTCCAAACCGTAAACTAGTTGAAAAGGAGTGAAACCCGTTGATGTTTTGACTGAGGTTCGATATGCCCAAAGCGCTGAAAATAACATGGAATGCCAATTCATCTTGTGAATACCAATGATTCGTTTAATCATGGTGACTAAAACTTTGTTAATGGCTTCAACCAGACCATTGGCTTGCGGATAATATGGAGTGGAACTATCGTGGCGCAAGCCAAGCTGGTCTGTCAGTTCAGTCATCATGATGTTCCGAAAATGACTTCCATGATCCGTAATAATAGCTTGAGGAACACCGAACCTAGTAATTATGTGATTAAATATGAATGTTGCAGCAGTCTTGCCGTCAGCTGAAAATGTAGGCATCGCCTCGGCCCATTTTGTAAAATAATCTACTGCTAAGATAATATAGGCATGCCCCCCGGCCGAGTGAGGGTTACATGTAATAAAATCGATACCCCATTTTGCGAAAGGACCAACAACAATTATAGGGTGAAGAGGAGCGGGTGGCGCGCGCATTTTCCGATCAAAAATTTGACAGTTGTGGCATTTCCGAACCACATAAATGCAATCTTTGAACAACGTTGGCCAGAAATAACCTGCACACAATATCTTTTGGGCTGTGGCATACCCAGACATATGACCGCCACATGCTCCAGAATGGCAGTCATTTAACACCTTTTCAGCTTCTTCATGAGTTAGACAACGTCGGAAAACAGAATCCGCTCCACGTCGATAAAGTGTATCACTAATGATATTATACTGTTGGGATTGGAAGCGTATTTTCCGTCGTTGAGTTCGTGAAATGTTAGGCCAAAAAGATTGGGTTTGGAGATAAACAATAATATCTCCATACCATGGATCAAGTGTACTGATGAGAAACAAAGATTCGTCCGCAATGGACTCTTCTGCCACTGTTTTAGTATCAGTAGAGGGGAAATCACACATCAGTTCCGCAAATACCAAAGATTTCTTTGCCTTGGATTTTTCAAATTCCAAGTCAAATTCCTGCAGGATAACTATCCATTTGGAATATTTGCCCCCTAGCAATTGTTTAGTTAAAATATACATCATAGGGTTGCAATTAGAAATTACCGTGGTTTTACGTAACAAGATGTAATGTCTAAAACGTTGGACAGCTTGAACAGCTGCCAAGGCCAATTTCTCCACATGTGTGTATTTAATTTCAGTCGGATGCAAATTCCGACTAAGATAATAAATCACATGTTCATTGTGAGATTCATCTTCCTGAACTAATACCATCCCAATGGTGGAATGAGAAGTAGCGAGGTACAAAATTTAATCTTGGTTGTAGTTGGGAGGATGAAATAACGGTGCATGGGTCAACGCGTGTTTAAGTGCATCAAAAGATCGATCAGCGATCTCGTCCCAAAAGAATGGAATGTCTTGTTTCAACAACCGTGTAAAACCCTTTGTAATCTCGGCATAGTTAGGAATAAATCTACGTAAAAAGTTTGCTTTCCCCTGCAAACTTTGGAGTTGGCGTAAAGTCGAAGGAGGAGGCAATTTAACAATGGCTTCGACCTTCGATGGATCGACGCGTATGCCTGCTTTCGAGACAACAAATCCCAGTAATCAACCCGATTCTACGCAAAAAACACATTTATGCGGATTCAGCCTTATCCAATAATGCCTACATCTCATAAAAATTGCTCGTAAATGAGTGGGATGATCGGCCCTACGTAATGAATGAGCAGGTAAATCATCGAGATATGGCTGGACAATGTGCTTAATGTCATGAAATGCATAAGACATAGCCCGTTGAAAATTTGCTCCAGCGTTCTTTAGTCCAAAAGGTAGTTTACAATAAGCAAACGTTCCCCATGGACAAATGAAAGCTGTTTTAGGTTGATCTGCAGGGAGTATGTTTATTTGATTGTAGCCGGAAAAGCCATCCATGAAGGAAAACAATTCACTGCCAGCACAATCATCTATTATTTGATCGATATAGGGAGTTGGATAATTATCTTTTGGACACGCTCGATTAATATCCCTATAATCGATACATACTCTTATCGTTCCTTGTTTTTAGTCACAGGAACAATATTCGATACCCAATCTGTTAAGGGAATTGGATAAATGAATCCTGCGCGAAGTAATTTTTCAACTTCTGCTTTTATAGCAGCAGCTTTTCTAGGATGAATTTGATGTAATCGTTGACGAACAGGTTTAGCATCCGGGTAAGTCTTAATTTCATGAACGACGATCGATGGATCAATTCCTGGCATTTCTTCATAAGACCAGGCAAACACGTCACGGAATTCTTGAAATAGGGCTTTATAAGTCTGAATTTCTTCATCTGTACAACAAGCACCTATATGAATGTTTTCAATTATTCCTGGTTTTACTAAAATGTCAATTGGAACTGTTCTAGATATATTTTCCAAATTTAACTCAGAATCAGGATTTTGCAATGGATTCTGAGGTTCCTTGGCATATTCAGCAGTAAAAATTGAAGCGAAATCATCTTCAAAATGATCTAATTCAGGTAAAAATGAAGACCGGTGATGTAGATCTTCCCATGGTAAATCATCAACAGACAAAAACTCACGAATTTGCTCATCTGTATGAACGAGTTCAGGAAATGTTGTTGTAACTGAACTAGATATAGAAAGTGATTCCTCATGAATCCCATTCATTGGATCAGTTTCGGTTGAAGATGGGTCGGAAAATGACTGTACAGCCTGGTACGCAATTTCAAATGGACTCAAAGGCATCACGCCATCAAATGAATCTATCTCGGATTCGGAAGGTACGATCCAAGGATCATCAAACATAACAGTGTCTGACAAAATCATATGAATACTTGCAGTAGAAGGCGATACGTTAGGAGGAGGAAAGGAAAAAGTTTCTAGTAAACCAGAATCTTTAATCAAACCTACTCCAACATCCTTATAAGGGATAGCCGCTTTACCAACATGTTGGATTGTTTCTCAGAGAGGTCAATGGGATTTGCGCAAATAAGCGAATCGATTTATTTTCACGATCTTCCTTTGATATGGAAATTTTAAGAAATGAAGATCAAGAAACAACAAGGTACCATAAAGATAGGACCAACTACTTACCTAAGAAGGTTGTAATCTAGAGGGGCATCAACCACTTCCACATCTAGATTAACAATTTTACCTTCGACCCCTATGGGTAAATCCTGCAAAATACCAAAAGGTTGAAAACCTCGACCATAAAAAGCCTTTAGAATTGTCGGGGACTGGTTAAGTGTAGGAGATCCAAGCGATTTCCAACATTGAATCGACATAATACACGTTGAAGCTCCCTCATCAATCACAGTCCAAAAGATTGGTCTGTTTTTTACTAACACTGGAAACTAGAAAGCCATTTGGTGAGGAAGACGTGGTGTACTATTTTCTAGATCGAAGATTATAAGGTTAGAATCCTGAACATCGACAGCTCCTATGGAAAACAATAATAATTTACGCTGTGCTGGACATGATTGCAGCACTTCCAAAGCCGACATTGCTGAAGGAGAAACATCTAAGTCTTCAACAATGTTGTAGTTCTGAGCAGCTCTCGCATGTGGATTGAAAGCTGATTTACGAAGAACACCTTTAGCAGGGGGTTTGATTATTAATTCTGGATTTTTTTTCTCGATCTGTAGCGGACCAGAAACAGAAGGAGTTGTAGTTGATGTATTTGCATTGGAAGACTCTGCTTCTTTTCCATCAGCAGGATTCTTAGAACCGTAATCTTTCGATCACGTCGCAACCCTTACATGAGACATCATCATAATAGGCTCTTCTAAAGTAGTCGAGGAAGAACCAATCATCTTACTATCTTGAACTGGAAAAGGATCCTTCAAGACAACAGGTTGTTGCGATCCTTTAACGAATTTCGTAACCTCGTCTCGATATGGACATTCTTTCGTGAAATGATCTTGTTCACAAATGAAGCAAGGATAGCTATATTGACAAAGCCGCCAATGGATTCATCTTTGACGCTTTTCTAATTCTTTCGTTTTTTTGTTCCTCCTCTTTTACCACCTGATGATTTTGTTCGTGAGATGTTTCAACGACATGAATATCTCCATAGAACTTTCGAGAGGATTCTCCTTTCCGGGAATCAGTAAAGATAATTTGGAGAAGAATTATTTGAAGATTTCTTCTTGCTTTTAGAATTGACCGTACCAATCATACCGTCAGCGGCATGAGACCTTGAAGGAGCAGCAGCTATTTGACCTTGTTTTGGAAGGTCTGGGATTTTTTCATGTAAAGTACCTGACTGCGTATAAACGAGGTCAAGGTACTGATCTTGAGTAATTACTTGCCACTCAGTAACAACACCAGCCTTAGCTACATCTTCAGTAATCTTGGGTAGCAATGATTTAACAAACCATTCTGCCAAAATTTGATCCGGAATATAAACTTTCACCAAACGTCTCCTACGTCGCCATTCATGAATATGGTCAGAATACATAAGCAGATTGTTTTAGCGAGCATACCTGTGCCATTGTCATATCCTGACAGTAACCGAAATGAGTTAATAAAAGTCGTTGTTGAACCATTAAAAATTATGAAACGACTGCAGAACCCAATGTACCATTGAAAAACAAGACCACGAGGTGGTTCTTAGTGACGTAAGCAAATCGACCATCAACGACACCAGATGCACACCAAAGGTGATAAGTCATAACATGATTCGATGGATCCTCTCCTGACTTACCTTCGAATTTTGGTATATCACTGGGCAACTTATGAGGCATTGGCGGCCAGTTCTGATAATAAAAAATGGGATCATTTGTAAGGCGCGTCAAATCAGGTAAGTCCAAAGTTGCGATAAACGGTAATTGACGATTAGGGTCGCGAAAACCTTGAGAAGCCAAAGCAGATCCAGGAGGCGGATACCCAGGATAACTAGGAATCAGATTTGCATTAGGTATTGTGTAACCTCCCAGAAAACCAGGATGAACCGGACCATACTAAGGTTGTTGATAAGTATAAACAGGGTACGGTTGATACTGATAGTTTGGATTCTATACATAGGGACCGAATTGCGGCTGTCCCTGGTACGGTTGATACGTAAATTGAGGTTGACTTGTAACAACTGTACTTGTACCAGCTTGTCCTGCAGGCATATGAACTGTAGTCTGAATGGAAGATACTGACTGAGGTACAGAGACTTGAGGGATTTGCACGGATACAAGGATAGAAGAAGTCGGGGCTATAGATACTCCAGAAACAAGTGTGACAGGTTGAACAGACGTTGCAGCAGTTGCAGCAGTTTGAGGCGGAGTCTGAGGTGTACTAGGCCCAGTCTACTGAACTGTACTAGGTGCAGGAGTTTGAATAGCTGGCTGAACAGGTTGCTGGGTTAGACCAGAAACCAAAGGTTGTCCAGGTTGATAAGGCAACTGCATATTAGGCTACAAAGGCTGTTGATATTGGGATGGATCCCACACCATCATTCCAGGGTATTGTCCCGCAGAAAGTTGAACATAAGGACCATAACCTGGTTGAACGTAGGGTTGATAATTAAGAGGTAAATTTCCAGCTCCTTGAATAGATGGTTGAGCAGAAGGCTGTTGGTAACCTTGAATTGGGTACTGACCTTGAGGTTGATAACCCTGAGGCGCGTACTGAGGCTGGGGTTGATAAGGACCCTGAGGAGAATATTGTGCTTGGGGTTGACCTTGAGGAATGTACTGTCCTTGAGGTTGATAACCCTGAGGTATGTACTTTCCTTGGGGTTGCCCCCCAAAATAATATGATTCCACAGTTTGTCCTGGGAAAAAGCTACCTTGAGGTTGTGCCCCGGGTGGTAATTGACTACCTTGAGGTTGCCCCCCAGGCAGTAACTGACTACCCTGAGGTTGCCCCCCAGGCGGTAACTGAGTTCCCTGAGGTTGTCCCCCAGAAGGAAACTGACTTCCTTGAGTTTGAGGATTGGGAATATTACCAGACATCATAAAAATTTGCTCTGCGTTCGACGTTTCAATTTTAAGTCCATCAAGACCAGATGATAACACGTTTTCAATGGGTTGAGGAGTTGCTCCCGAGAAAGTACCAGAAAGAGACTGATATCCCGAAGGAACAGAAGGACCACCATGTAAAAATGATTCTGGCGTTTGAGAAAACATGGATGACTCTCCAGCCATAAAAGATGACGGATAATAACCTCTGGGTGTAGGATGAAATGGAATTCGAGGTGGATAAAAAGAAAGACCCGAATTCTCTAAAAAATATGTTAAAGAGAGATACCAAGGATTATTTCGAATGGGGCTGTAGAAAATAGATTCACGCTCCCTAAGATTTAACGATTGAGGGGAGTCGGGAAGAGATATGTCTTCGTCTGGATTCGTAAGTTCTTCAATAGAAATAAGTCCAGAGGGAAGATTGTCTGTAATGATATTTCTTACCCTAGGTGAACCTGGATCGCTAGAAGTTGGTGTGATAAATCCTGAGGATGTTTCTAACACATAAGATTCAGTTTCAGGTTCAGAGATTTCAGGTTCGTCAGATAATTCACCAGAAGGAGAAATACTTTCAGTAACTTCAGAAACTGAAATCGGTTCTTGAATTTATTCTGATGTAGGTATTTGATGATCAGGATGTATAACTATAGATGAACTTCCAATTTCTGTTGATCTAATTCTACTACTACTGGATGCTACCAGAGCACGAAGCCCTTCAAGTTGACTTGGTGAATATTCAGGGGGTTTCCCTTGTATTCCCCGGGATTGTCTCGGCAATTCTGCCACGATTAAAAATTATCTAATCACACGCAAACAAAGAAAAATTTCAATGAAAACACCTAAAGTCTCTAAGAAACAAACAATTGAATCATTCGCTTAAAAATCTAAGAGTTCAAACCACACACAAACAGGTAACTTTTCGTACTAAAAACACTAGTTGGTGATGAAATCCAACTTAGTAGAATTTTAACACGAAAAGGGTGGTTGGAATAGTTACCCCGACAACCTACTTAATGAAACAGACCGGTGCAAGTTTCTCCACTATACCATCTTGAGTGAAGATAACCCTTCGGAGAGTCCAAGTGAGTCTAGCCGACGTCTGTTCCAGGTACAGTGGGATCTTCCCTCCACCGTCACCTTAGGAAAGAATCCTAAAGATTATGGCCTCTAAGGTTACCAACTGAAACAAATATACCCGGGGGAACAGTCTACGATCCGACACACACGCAAGGGCAGAGTAACAAAGCTCAATCCCCTTGAAGGCTCCTTGAAATAATCCAAGGTTTACCGACAAGTGACCCCAGGCTCCTTGACAATGGTCTATCCGAGGTTTACCATTGTTAATACGTGTATATCTTCTATCGTTCCCAATGAGGAAGGATTGATTACCCCACTGGTTCAGATATGATCTCGTGCTTGACTCCTTTAGGAGGAGCTTCCCAGAGCATACATGCAACAATTGGAATTTCTTCCTACCGCAAGATTTGTCTACTTGTTTGTTTTAGCTATCTTGGAGAGTTAATTACTCCCTACTCCAAGATACTAGCCTAAGCTATGTTGGTGATAAGAGCCCTAGAAATAAAATATTACTAGATGAATTTTAATTAAGCGTTACTTTTAAGAGCTGTTTCTTAAGTCAATGGGTGCGGAAATGAAACTCTAGATGATGTGAAGACTCGACTTCCAAAAAACACTAAAATGCACCTATGATGATAATCAATTCTTTTTCTTTCAATGAACTTCTATCTAAAGAAAGAGTTGGAGAAATGCAATTCTTTTAATAAACAATTCCTTCTTTAAACATGAAGAATAGTTGAAAGAAAAACTTTGTCTTTTCAATAATGAGATAAATGATCAAAGCTCATAAGAAAAATCCTTTTCCCTTTCCAAACTAGAAGCTACAAAACAATTTTCTTTCGAAAGAAAGCTACAAAAACTAAAACTACTCAAAACTACAAAATCTAATCTTGAGATCTAAAATCTAAATTGAGTAAAAGCTTTAAGATTTTTTTTTTGAAGAATGTTTTCCTTAGTTATTCAGCAAACTAAGAATCTATTCGTTCAGAATAACAAACAGATCAAAAACACTCAAAATATGTTTTTTATAAAAATGAAATTCAAAACTTTCAACCAAGTTTTTTCGAAGATTTGCAAAGAAACAAAAGGCTCAATTTCTCAATATAGGATGTTTTCACAATCAGGTCGGATTCAAAAGACAAAAAGAGATCAATGTAATCTGAGATACTGCAAATTGTCAAAAGTTCGAATCGCTACAAAGACCAAGTGGAAAAACAATCCAAACTGCAAAATCTTCTAGAAAATCATCAAAACATGAATACTGTTGGAATTCATTCACAAAAAATTCTTGACAGAAACAATTATCAGTCTGGGCAGACACCAAAAAACTAAATAAACTAGAAAAAGAAATCTAGAGATTTTCTAAAATTTTAACAGGGTCCGCAGGTAACCAGTATTGACAGGTGCGGTCCCGCACTGTATTCTTTACAGAAAGTGCGAACTTGCCCGCACTGTCAAAGTAAGGCAGAGTGCGGTCCTAGGAAAAATTATAGAAAAACTTAAAATATTTCTAAATTTTCAAAAACAGGGAAAATCTAAATTACCCAGACAGAAATGTATCAATCAAAAACCAGGAAAAAATGTTTCCTCAAATCAAAAATAAAAGAGAACCAAAAACAACAAGTTCTTTTCCCAGTGGAGTTGCCATTTTGTTGTGTAGATTAATCCGTCTTGCGGACAAGACCGATCTCTCTAGTACTAAAAGTAACTAGCAACAAACAGCCAATTATACTAATCTCTCTCTAAGCATATATAAGATTCATAAAAACACTATATAGGTGTAAGGCCTACCTTATGTCCAACGCTTGCTTGATCTCGTTGAAGTCCTTCCCGTGCACTGAAAGAACGTTCCTCATGAATCTGCAGTCACAAACAAGCAAAAAGATTACACATCACCTGTATAGACATTATTATAAACCATACTCATCATAATGATCAAGGAATTTATGAAATAAACCATAAATAGACAGTTTAATGAGAGAAATGAGTATATTTGTATTAACTTCAAATAAAGAAAACCTTTACAACCCGTGCCTTGATGTCGTGCAGGTCCTCCCGGGGTCCGAAGCAGGAATCTCTTCTAATTTGACAAGCATTGCACTCTTTGAACCAAGACAGATAGAGATGAGTGATTTAACCTCACAGAAAGTCTTAGTTAACTGAGTCTGAATCTCAACAACATTTAACTTCAAATATCTTAAGCTTGAACTCCCTTTGAGGCTACCCAAGGCCTCTTTTTATAGTGGAAAAGAGGAGGTTTCTTGTTCCAAATATGAAGGGATAGGATCCTCCTTCAAAGGGATTAGCTCCTTACATCAAGGGGTTAGCTCCATCAAGTGAGGGATGCATGAACCTTCTCAAAGCGTATCCATTCCCGAAAATTCCCATCTAGAATCTTCTAGAATTCATCTGAAATCAACTTTTTATTTTTACTTTCTCGCCTTTTTGAGTTTTACAAAGGTCCGCACCCATAACACAAAGAACGTGCGGTATGGTTCCGCAGGAGGGCTGAACTTTAGGTGCGGGACCGTAGGGAATTAATAGAGAAAGTGCGATACCAATGTTTAGGGGATTTTTAGGAACTTTTCTCTGATTTTGAAAGCTTGACATGAGGAGCAGATATGTTAGACTTGCAAAAGGATGAAGTATGAGTAATAATGAGCTCATACTCATAGTAAAATGTCAGGATGACAGATTTTAGTGTAACAAATTTTAGCTACCAAATCCTAAGTGGTTCTAGGTTACATCCATTGGTTTCCATTCTCAGCTTTGGGACACTATGGAGGATAACACTAGGCAAAGGCAAGCAAAAGGTTAAATACTTGACCGATTTTGCTTAGATCACAAGCCAGATTAGAGCAAGATCGGAGTGAGACAGTCATTAGTGTGTAAGAAGTTTCTCTAGTGTGAGAAAGCATTGTATTTTTTCATGATCTTTACCATATGCAATATACAGATAGAGGGGTTTTGAGCAATTGATTTCCCCATATACTTCTTGTGTTGTGTGATTTCTTGTTTCTTTCTCTTGCTTATATGTGATTGTGTGATCGTGTTTTTTTTTTTCCGAAAATTGTAGAAGGATTGAATAACTTGTTTTAGTACATTATAAGATCAAATTGAAATCAGTTGGTAGATAATTTATATAGAGGATTTGGTGAGCCTATCACTTCTAGGCCTTCCCAAGAGCTGGCACAGTTACTAGGATCTGGTAAATGGGAGGAAGAAGCTACTAGAGAGGGAGCGATTGTGGTCCCACTTGTTGCAGGAAGAGATTAGGAGAAACACCAGAGAAGGGACCTCTTCTAAAGAAGAGGATTTTGCATTAGTTATTAAAGGAAATAAATCCAAGGGAAAGAAGCCCTAAGGTGAAGAGGGCAAGAATAAATACTTGTCCAACATCAAGTGTTTTCACTATCACACATTCAGGCACTATGCCACGAAATGTACACAGAAGAAGATAAGCAAGAAGGAGCCTGCAATAGCAGCATCAGGTGAAGCTCTAACTTCATAGTTTGAACTTGATTTCACTATCATTGCATGCATGAAAAACACTGTAATGGGATGCATGTGGTATCTCAATAGCGGTTCCTCGTTGCATATGGCAGGGAATAGAGATATCTTTAGTGATTTGGAGGAGAAAGACCTCAATAAAAACATAGAGTTTAGAGATGATGGGAAGTGTAACACTACCAATATCGATACTGTTACTTTTCAAAGGGAGTATGGTTCCCCTCTAAAACTCATGTATGTGTTGTTTGTTCAAGGACTAAAGAAGAATCTTGTTTCCGTTGTGGTATTGGAAGACCATGGCCACGATGTGATATTTAGCAAAGGAAAGGTTTTCCTTAGATACATCGGCATAGGATGGGTGAATCTGATCGGTGTGCGAGTCAAGAAACGGTATGCTCTCGAGGTAGAAGATGCATACAAATATTTGAGGAGCAAGGAAAAGGGTAGAGACTTGGTGGTTGAGAGGGAGCATGAATTACCTCTCAACATGCAGCCTCAAAAGAAGCTTCAACAAGTTGCGGAGCAGCCACAATTAGAAGCCGCGAGGAGGCCGAGTAGAGACATACACTCGAGCAAAGACCTCTAGTAGGGGGAAATTTCAAGACAAGTGGGCAGAGGGAGCACATGCAACCATACCTCCAGGTGAGAGGTGGGGCGATGTGAAGCAATAGTCCCAAGAGTGAAGAAATTTGGGCAAGGTCCATTGAGGTGTTTTTTTCCTTATGGATCATTACCCTTGTTACAGGGGCACGTAGTAATCAATAGCAGGAGGATCAATGTGAGTCAAATAATGAGGAGTGAAGAGTAGTGTTGAAAACAGAGTAGGAGGCTAAGTAGCATAGTCAACAAAAACACATTTTTTCCCAATAGACAGTTGGAGACATAATTGATTCAATTTGGATGCTTTTCAATTTCAAAAGTTTAAGTAGAAACACCACTAGAGAGAAGTGTTGCATGTAAAACATTCCAAAGGTACCCGATTGCGATAGAGTTGAATTCCTTTCTTGTTGAGAGGGAGTGTTGAAAATGGAAACAAGAAATATTGAAAATGGCATCAAAAGGGATTTTAGCTGAGGCTTTCTCTAGATAAATCTTTGTGTTGTGCAATTTAAATTATTTCTCTTTCTTGTTCATGTGATTATGCGTTTGTAATTGGTTTCTATAATTTGTACAGTAGATTGAAGTATTCTTTTTAGCATATTACAAGCTAAGTTGAATCTAAATGGATTTTATATAGGTCATTAGTTATAACAATAAACAACCACAAAGAAAAATCAATGAGACAATGGGGAGACAAAGAGGCAAGTGACACCATCTCACTTGTTTGGGAAATTTTGGCTAGGCATGGAGAAAATGACTGTGGAGGCACAACACAGGCAAGAGAGGAAAATGTGGAGGAAAATTATGCCCTATTAGAGGGGATTATATACAAAGAGTAGGGAAACATGAAGGACATACTTGACAAGGGACAATGAGAAGAAATTGGAGCTAATATTTGTTTAGGGGAAGAGGAGGCTTTCAATCATTCAAAATAATGAAGGAGGAGGCCAATAAAAAGGAGAATTAATAGATTTAAATATGGGGAAGAGGAGCGTGGATAAGCTGCTGGAGAAAAGAGCAACAAGAAGTCTCCTTCAGAATGCTGAGTTGCAGGGATTCCAGTGCCTATGGACTCCTGGTTTGGGGTAAAGGCACTGGGTACAAAGTATTGGTTGTTGGGTGAATATGGGGAAATCTCTCGACTCCTAGTGGTGTTAAGTGTGAAATCCTTTGAGCACTCTCCCTCAAGATCTGAAATCTAGCTCGGGGTGAAAACTACAATAAAGACTTGGTTGCATCTTGTCTATGGTTGGGTGGAAAAGTAGAGTCCCCATATTAGTTTCCAAGTTTCTAATTGCCAGATAAGTGTTATATGTCTTATGATATGTTAGTTATTATTTTATTGTAGGTTTAATTCTAAGAGTGGGACTTCATGTATGAGCTTGGGTTGATGTCTTCCCTGCGTATTTAATTAGAGCATGGTTGATCTGGAATTTTCCCCTTAACTTTAAGTTTTGGTTGAATAATTGGAATGAATATTGTTGGTGACTTATTCAATATTCCATTATTACCAGTAAGGACTTCATACTCGTTTATAGGCTAAGTGACCATGGATTTTTAATATTGGGAATGAAGCCTCTTGCATAATGGAGGAATACTGATTTTATGTGTATTTCAAGAATGAATGAATGAATTTCCTATATGTGAAAATAAACTTACATTCGTGCTAATTCCAATCATAAATGATATGAATTGTTGAGTAACTTTAAGAGGCTGTATGCATTTCCGTGATAACATAAATCCTTGAACTATTTAAATGCCATGGTAATTTATAATGTTAAATTAGCAGAGTGTTTGGGGATTGGTGACCTTGATGTTACCAAATCGTTAGGTGTTGTTGAGAATTGGTCCATTGTCCATTGTGTTTGATAAGTGTACCAATATATGTATAGTTATTCTAGTTATGTAGGCTTTTGGTAGATGTGTGCAGGACATGCTGACACTAATTGCCTATATATATATATATATATATATATATATATATATATATATATATATAAAACTTATTTTGGTTTTCCTTTCTTTTAAAAATAAAGTAATTATGGTATTTATATAGGAATGATTTTTTACAATTGACTTAGTTATCATCTGGCTTATAGTGAGTTTATTATTCAACATCATAAAATGGCAAGAACTCATATAATAAGATGTTAACTTGAATATAATGCTAAATTTTATTTCATGTAAACTTAATTGCATCATGATTAGTATTTAAAATTTAATAAGAACTTAAATAATAAAAGGGCTTACAAGACAGAAATATTTGAATCTTGGCACTCAATATCATCTCTTACATTTTATTGATATGTCAATCTTTTTATCTTGTCTTATGAAGATTCCTGGTAGCACAATGCTTAACGTTTAGATTAAATTTGATGATTTCCAACATATGCAAATTTGGAGGAAAATGTAACTTGTTTTGCCTATTTACAAACACACCCATGAGAATATTTCAAGAACCACAAGGTAAACTAGTACACATATTCTTCCAGGACCAGTTGATATTCATCTCCCCTTAGTTTCAATGTTTGCTTTCTCTTTTAATTACATTTTGTTTCTTATTTTTGTCTTCTTCCTTTTGCAAGTTTTCATTAGCTTGATTTGAGGATTTGATTTTGCTAGCAAAATATGTCATGAAGAATAATCATTATGATGCATTCAGGGAGTTTCTTCTTCTCCTTCCAAATTTTACTTATTATTTATTTATTCTCTTTTAAAATTGATTGTTAGTCTTATCTCTAAAAATTAATAATTGATACTTACAAGTTATTTTTGGAGCAAAATTTGTGAAAGAAAGAAAATTCCCGCTAAAGCACTCAAGTGAAAACTTTAAATCACAATTATGCTTTAGAATAAGAGATTTATTAATAAATTTCTTTACAAGATAAAAATCTAATAATCTTAGCATAAATATTATTTCATATACCTTTTATGTTAAGCCCTTTATTTTATCTTGTAATTTTTATTTCTTCTCATATTTCATTTCTCTTGATTGCTAATTTTTTAGTATTTGGTTTTGTTTTATCTTTCATTTAGTTTGATTTGATTTTTTTTTTTCATTTTGTTTTCTAATAAAACTAAATGGGGGAATATTTTTAATGTTTTCAGGTTTTACTCAGTGTGATTATTGGGCATTTAGTTTATGCTCTATTATCCAAAAGAGAAATCTTATAATATTTCTGCAAAGATGATGCCATTATGTTGACTTTCAACTTTCTTAACTAGTTAAGTCCCTGATTTTATAAAAATTATGATGGTTATGACATTTTATGCTTAAATATTTCCATCATTACCTAATGAACTATCTCTTAACCCCAATTCTAGGAAAGCAAAATATATTTATCAACAATTACTTTAAGGTAATTAGCTCTTGGAAGACAGATTAATAACTCAAAAGGTGTTACCTCAAATTTTTATACCTGTCCCTGATCTAAGGATCGACATGCCTCCCCATCCATAGTAATCTCTTAGTCATAATTTTCATGATTGAGCTAAGCATATTTCTTGGAGGATAAGAGGTTTCATCACGAGCCGACCTACCATGATCATAGAACCTAACATAGTGACATTACCACTATAGGTAACCAAGCCAAGGTAATGGTTTTTGGCCGCAAGATTGAAGGACAAGAGGTCTCATCATGAGCTAACGTGTTAAATTTGTTAGTTCCTATGAGTGGCACTATCATCAGCTGGTTACAAATCCACGACAATGATCTTTAGTTGACATCCAAATAAAATTTTGAAATAGTCTTGTAACTATGTATTTATTTCTAATATATGGGACACTAGCATTTAAAATGGTTAAAATGCATCCCCTTTGGGGCTATAAACACCTATTGGCATCAGTGGCCATGCCTATGGTATAGAAATAAATTCAATACTATGATTTACTTGATTACCTTGTTTTCTCAAAACTGATTGCTAAAGAAGTTCACTGTTGCATATATAAAGTTTGCTAGAACACATGATTTTTGGGGTAATATTTTAATAAGGTCATGGAGAATGATTGATATAGTTTCTCTTCATTAACTCTACATGTCAAGGGAAAAGTTGTTAGGATATTACATATATGGCATTTTGAAGCATCTAATCATCATTCCTTCATTTTTACAGGTGTCTTACCTTTAACCAGAGATAATTGTTTCACTCAGTTAGTGGAAATTGTTGTTGCCACAACCCCCCCATAATTTTTTTGAAAAAATCATTGGGACCCTCCGTTTTTCATTTTGAAAAATCCATTTTTTATTTGCATGTCAGTGGCCAATGATTTCTTTGATTACTATTTCTTGGTTTTTATCTTTTTGCTTCCTTATGACCATTGTAATTGTCATTTTTCTTGCTATATTGTTTCGCTCTCATCACTAACTTTTGCATCCATGATGAAAATAGTCACGAGAAAATGATTGCCACATCATCCTGCATCACACATTGGTTGTTTGCCTCCTCTACTTGGCTTGATACTTACATTGAAAAGGGGGTGGGTGATTAACATTGTAAATATATTGTTATAAGAGACTGTTTGTAATTTTATTTTTAATTATTGTACATTATAATTGTTATAAGAGGCTGATTGTAGTTTTATTTTTAATTATTGTACATTATAATTTGTTTGCAAGATAATAAAAAAAATATTAAAAAATATTTATGTATCAATATAATATATAATAGTTGTACATAAAATACAATTTATACATTGTAAATATTCATATTAAACTTTAAATATTTATATTAAACTTTATGTATATAATAAACAAAAAAATATTATATAAATTTAATATAACATAATAAATTGTAAATATTATAAGTTACTTACACTAATATATGAATAAACACATCACTGTAAAATTTCATAATACAATATGCACATATTAAAAAAAAAATCATATAACCCACGAACATGCTACGAACCATGAATAGCAATAACCATAGTTTTCTGCTCATCCCCAACCCAAGAACATGTTATGAATCATGGATATAAATAACCATAGTTTTCTCCTCATCCCCAACCCAAGAACATGCTACAAATCATGAATAGAAATAACCATTGTTTTCTTCTCATCCCAAACCCAAAAGCATGCTACAAATCATGAATAGAAATAACCATAGTTTTATCCTCATCCCCAACCCAAGATCCTCATCCCTAACCCAAGAACATGCTATGAATGATGAATAGCAATAACCATAGTTTTCTCCTCATCCCCAACCCAAGAACATGCTACGAATCATGAATAGAAATAATCATAAGTTTCTCCTCATCCCCAACCCAAGAACATGCTACAAGTCATGAATAGAAATAACCATAGGTCTCTCCTCACCCCAAATAACCATAAGTTTCTCCTCATCCCCAACCCAAGAACATGCTACAAATCATGAATAGAAATAACCATAGGTTTCTCCTCACCCCAACCATAGGTTTCTCCTCATCCCAAACCAAAAACATGCTACAAATCATGAATAGAATAACCAAAATAACCATGTTACAAATCATGAATAGAAATAACCATAAGTTTCTCCTCATCCCAAACCAAGAACATGATACAAATCATGAATAGAAATAACCATAAGTTTCTCCTCATCCCAAACCAAGAACATGATACAAATCATGAATAGAAATAACCATAAATTTATCCTCATCGCCAACCCAAAAACATGTTACAATCCTAAATAAAAAAAACCATAAATTTCTCCTCATCCCTAACCCAACAACGCAAGTTCAAAATATATATATCTACCGTCAATGTGGGATAATTCCCTTTGAGGGAAAGACAAAAATAATACAAGATATATACTTTTATCACTTAGTTATACCACATCAACTTGTGGTTACAACGATTGATATGTCGATAAATATGAAATAACCATCCAACGTCGACATACCAACAAAAGGCATGACCACCTAATATGGTCACACCAACTCCTGCGCGATTTTGGAGTCAAAGATAATAAATAAATCCTGTACCATACACCCAACTAATGTGGGATAATGATCCTATGCAATAATAATAAAATATTATTAAAACTTTTGATTGCGAAATTTGAGGAACGACATAAAATTGGCGAATGCATAATTGTTGTGCAATCTATCACAGATTATTCATTTTTTATTTTGTGTAGATTGCATACGCTGCACATTGTAAGAAGGCACTGCCACCCTTGAGCTCACATGAAATGTCCAAGGTAGCTCAATCATAATGCTCCACATTGTTGCCACACAACAATAATTTGCATTCGATTCATTTGAAATAAGTCTTCTGTTGTGCACGCTCTTATGTATTTTTTATTTTCTGTGAACGGTTACAGGTGCATAAGGATCCGATGTGAATTTCCAAAGCATTGAAGCAAGATATTCGTCCAATGTATAGAGAGCAGGTGTCATGGAAGAAACTATGAGTATAACAAACAAGTTTAGTTCTGAAATGTTTAATTTTTTTATTGCATCTCAAAATATCATCGATTGCTAGACCGAGGCGATTCTTGGGGACTTAGAAGGAGGAATTTCGATTGTAATTGGACCACTCCATACAAAACCAGGTAACCATGATCTAAAATGAAATCAAACTCTAGTTTTTGGTGGAGGTCCTAGTGTTTTAAAAAGGGAGTAAAGCACATCAAAGAGGGGGATTTCGGAATCCAAAGCTACGAGGAAGAGGAGGGTATTTTCCGCAGACCGAGGAAAAGGGAATTACATTATTGTAATTCTTTGATATATTATTATTTTATAAGGATAGCTAGGCTGCTCAGATATGGGAAAGAACAAGACATTGGGTCTAATAGGGAAAGACCTCATAGCATTTAATAAAGGTGTCTGAGTGCCTGCCAGGGATGCAATTTGAGAGTAAAATGGAATGGGATAATGGCCACAACAGTTGTCGAATTGCTGTGGCGCAGATATGTGAACGTGTGAGTTTGGAAAAGAAGGGCGAAGATCGCATTCTCTGTAGTAGGTCCCAATGGCAGAATGCTAGGTAGCCCAGGCCGCTCATGAAAATGTCAAGGAAAGTCGCAGTCCCATTGAGGTGAAGGCACTAACGGAAACAAGGGAATGGTGGTTGTTGAAGGGAAGGCGTGAAGATGTTTGTAAGCCATTGATTAAATCTCGCTGCTATCCTGGTTGAGAATATATTTTCTTGCTGGTATGTGGGGGTGGTTTGTTATTGGCATATTGTTTATGGATGCTCTTTCCGCATTCTAAGTTTAGAATATCTCTTTCTTGCTGGTTTGTGGGTGGGGGCTGCATCTTCCCCTGTTTTGCAACATACTTGTCGTACTGCTGCGATGTATGTCGAGTTTCTATTTTTCTAGATTTTCCTCTCCTCTGTACCTCACAGGGTTAACGGGGATCCTTTGGATGGTTGTTTGGCATCGGCTTGGTCACTGGTTTTGCTATAAGGCCCTGTTGTGTGATGATGAGTGTTGTAGATATTGTGGAGATTTGTGAATCTATTGTCCTTATCATAGTTGCCATCTATATTCTAGTGGCCATTTTCGTCCATCATAAGTTATTTCACTAAGCTATCTGCATTCGGATAACTTCTGGTGGCTTTGGGGGGTGGTATATCTTTCGTTTTTTATCATGTTTGATGCTGAAATCGGAGGACTATTGCCTGTATATTGATAGTTCGTCTTCTGTTTCTTCCTCGGAGACATCCACCAGAGCTCAATCCCCATCCAGTCGATGGCATCAATTATGATGCAAATGGGTGGATTCTCTCATAATCTCACGCCCATGCAAGAGTTTTGGTTTCCGCTTTTGTAAAATATGGTGGGCTTGTCCGGGTTGCTTGTGTTGCTGCTGTTGTCATCTTTAGAAGTGCACTGGTTTTTCCGTTCGGCACTTTCTACCAACGACATATTTTGGACATTTTCCGACCATTTTGAATGTTTTTCCGGGCTACGTAATTTTGTCCTTCTGAACTCGACCTCTAACTTCCTTTAATGTCAACTACTCATCCTATCTGGCAATAATTATTATCCACATTCTCCTACTCCCTCTGCTTATGTCAGGTGGTTGATGTGTGTATGATCTGGAGGGATTGATTAGTTTTATACTCTCTAGGTCGTCTTATGGTCTTGGCTTGTTCTACTTCAGTCTATTCGTACCTTTCTCTAGGGTTTTTTAATCTATGTCTTTTTGGTTTTATCGAATCGGCGGCCATCTCTGATGTCCCTCTGTACATCTGTCTGGGATCACGTTTTCTCGAGCATTACTGTCGTCAGTAATGGCATCTCTATCGTCAGTTATGGCATCTTGGGTATTGAGTATTGTTATTATGCTCATTATCCTTTCCTCTTATTTGGCTGCCTTTCTCTCCTAAGTTATCCTCAATTAGCCTTTTTCGACTCCCCATATTCTAAGATTTCATTGCCGTTTTGGGACTGTCTCAACTAAAATTTACGTCGATTTTTTCAAATTGGCCCTATCTGAGGTGGTGGGCCTGACTGTGACACTCAAGCTCTCCACAGTGCCACATGTCATGCTGTTTCTGTCTATTGGGGCAGTGACGGCAATCAGACTTCACAGGTGTTTTTATTCAACTACAAGTTCGTGTTCAATTTTTCTGACATCTTTGCAGTGACGGCTTACTGCAATCTCAGTTACTATCCTTCATCCGTTGTCTTGGCACAATTCCGATCACGACAACGACCTTGAACGATCCCAATATCGATATTTCCATAAATTCGGCGGTACTATCCAAGCCAAAAGAGGCGGGTGGTTGTTTTGCGGAGGGTTTGGACAATATCGACCACCTTATCATCAGACAGGGTTTCATTCCTGACCCAAAG
Organism: Pinus albicaulis; assembly: GCA_034641835.2. Classification (NCBI taxonomy): domain Eukaryota; kingdom Viridiplantae; phylum Streptophyta; class Pinopsida; order Pinales; family Pinaceae; genus Pinus; species Pinus albicaulis. Next base: position 1,957,517,812 of record CM076575.1, read on the forward strand.
GTGGCAGATTGTTTACAGGGTTGCAAGAAAAAACATATCCGAGGTCGTCGCAGCAAAAAGAAGAGACCAGTTTTTAAGCACAATATGGATATTAAGGAAGTGGTATTAGATTATGATGATCTCTGTGGTCGCGTCGCTAGTTTGCAGAAGCGAGCTGTCATGGGTCAATGGTTGTTTTCAGGGAATCCTGATTTCGATACATCTTCATGGATTGGCAATCAGTGGAAGCCTATTATTGGTTATATCCCAAAGGTAAGTATCCTTATTAATGGCTGGTTCAATGTTCACTTTATGGATGATAAGGATGCTTTTAAGATCATCAGTCGAACTTGGGTCCGCGGGAGAAGTTTTATGCAGCTCTTTCCTTGGTATCTCGGCTTCAATCCGGTTAAGGAGGCTCCTCGCAACAGGGTCATTTGGGTGAAGTTGCCTGGCCTCCCATTGGAATTTTGGACTCTCAAAGCTTTGGGGGCTATTGGCAACTCAATTGGCCATACCAAGTATATTGATCCGAGTATTTTGGGCTCAAGTGACAAGCGGATTGCCTGGATATTGGTGGAACTTGATTTTTCGGGCAGTCTACCTGGGGACGTTGATCTTGTTTGGGGTCAGAGGCGTCACCATCAACGTATCGACTTTTGGGGCATTCCTTTTAGGTGCCTCATTTGTCATCGTACTGGGCATATTAGGGAGCACTGCCCTTTCCGCATGCATATGGTTCGGGCCGAGGATGCGGTGGTTGGACAGGCTGAAAATCGACAGTCAGGTGCTGCGGCTGAAAGGCAAAAGCATAATATGGGATCGGGTACCTCTGTTGCAGCTGAATCAGGTAATCCGTGCTCTCCTAATTCAGATGATGATGTATATGTTTCTGCTCAAGGTCACTTTGATAAGAGTGATCCGTTGTATGGGTTGGTTAATTCGACAAAGTCTCGGATCTTAGAGCCAGAATCTAACATGTCTCCTCAGAATGAGGACACAATTTTGGGTTTATCGGATGTGGGGTATAATAGTGTCTCTATTAGTGTCATTCCCTCAGGCAGTTGTGGGGCCGGGAATGACTCGCTTGTGGGCCAATCTGTATCATCGGGTACTCCTCTTTCGAATATCCCCCCTCTAGGTGTAGCTGAGCCCTATCATGTGAACCCATGTTTTGAGAACCCCATTCGTAAGCCTCAAGCCGAACCCCCACGTTTTTAGTCGTCTACCTACACAGTCGGGGAGTCATCTGCACCCAATCTTTCTGCTTCTACGGACCATCGATCCATTGATATATCTCCTGTGCCAGATGACCCGGTCATCCTTTCGGACACCCCCACCAACTCCATCGGGAGTGATTTGGATCCCATCCTGGCCAACCCAAATGCTGATCTGGCTGCTCTTACTGTTTTTGAGCGACCACCCACATCTCCAAGACACAAGTCGAGAGTGGTCAACAAATACTCTCGAGGTAAGTTCAAGGCTATTTCTCTATTCACAGAATCTGATGAAAATCTCACTAATATCCCCATATCGGAGACTGGAGGCTCATGGGGGATGACTAGGGCGCTTAGAGCAAGTAACCCTGACCAGTTGTCGCCATGAATCACATCCTCTCTATGAACATAAGGGGGTTGGGCAATGCCTCCAAAGCACACTGCCTCAAGGACTTGTTGTTCACTGAGAATCCGGTCATATTTTTGGGTCAAGAAACTATGGTTTGTCAGGAGAAGGCTATTAGATTGTTTTTAAGTTTCAAGTCAGGGTGGCATGCGGCTGCCGTGGATGCGGTGGGTCACTCAGGGGGTCTCATTGCTATTTGGGATCCGGACAGTGTTAAGTTTAAGGCTTTTAAATTTTTTGGAGGCATTTTGCTCTCGGGCCGTTTCAGGGGTATGGAAGGTTCTGTAAATATCATCAACCTTTATGCGCCATACAACTGTAGATTGTCCTTTTGGCGACGGATGGCTGCATCGGGAATTCTCTCTCTGCCTAATATTATTATGATGGGGGATATGAATTTTACATTAAACGCTGATGAAATTTGGGGCAATGCAGCCAGATTGGATCCTCTTGCCACCTTTTTAAACGATCTGGTCACAGAATTTCACTTGGTCGATATTCGCCCAAATCCTCTTCTACCTACATGGTCGAATAGACGGGCTGGTGTTGACTTTATTGGTAAGCGTTTGGATTGTGCTATTATCAGTGATTTTCTGTTGGAGAAATGGGGGGGGCTTCGTTCGAGGATTCTGGTTTACGACATCTCTGATCATATGCCAATTGTTTTGTCCTGGAATGCTGCCGCTGTGACAAAAGGAAGGCCCTTTAAATTCAATCGCATTTGGCTTGAGGACGAGGAGTACTCCAATATGATACATCGGATTTTGCATGATGATGTGGATTTTTCTGACCTCCGGGGCTGGAGTCGCTTTCATTGCAAGCTTCAGATGATCAAGAAATATTCAAAAGAATGGGAGATTCGGAAAAAACAAGCGCTCAAAAAGGAACTATGGGAGATCTCCAATCAAATGGCGATTATATATGAATCCTTAGCTGATTCTGACTCTGATGCATCTGTTTTGGAATCTATTAAGATTCTTGGATCTCGGAAGAGAGAGATTTTAAGAATTGAAGAGGTTACATGGCGATTAAAAAGCAGAATTTTATGGTTAAAAGATGGAGATCGTAAGACTCGGTTTTTTCACAAGTCGGAAAATGATAGAAGGAGTCGTAATGCTATCTGGCGCATCAAAAGAAATGATAATTCCTATGCCGTGACTACTGTCGAGATTCAAGATGAAGCTTATGCCTATTTTTCTTCTTTTTACATGAAGGATCAATCTATGTGCGCAGTGAATCAGAATTGGGTTATGGAACATATTAGTAGATTCTTCGATGAAGATGCCATTGCAATGATTGATCGGTGTATCACTCGGAATGAGGTTCTTATGGTCCTGAAATCCTTTCCTCATGACAAATGTGAGGGGCCTGACGGGTGGCCTGCGGAATTTTTCATCTTCTTTTTTGATTTGCTTGGTGTTGAGGTCACTGACTGTTTGGAGTGTTTCCGATTGTAGGGTTATATGCCAGCTAATTTGAACTCTATGTTTATTGCGCTCATTCCAAAAGTTGCAAATCCTCATTCCTTCTCATATTTATTTCCTATTGCACTTTGTAATCTCATATACAAGATCACGTCAAAGATAATTGCTAACCGAATTAAAGATGTCCTATCTAGCAATATTTCAAAGGAACAATTCGGTTTTCTGAAGGGGCGATCCATTCACGACGCCATCGCCATCACACAAGAAGTTCTTCATTCCATGCACGTGGGTAAAAAGGTGGCTCTGGTCATGAAGGTTGATCTGCATAAGGCGTATGACTCAGTGGATTGGTCATACATCAAAGTCGTTTTGCTCAAGATTGGTCTCCCCATTCCCATTATCCGGTGGATTATGTCTTGTGTCTCCACTGTTCGTTACGCTGTCATTGTTAATGGTATGCTTACCAAATTTTTTGTGGCTGGTCGTGGCTTGAGGCAGGGATGTGCTTTGTCACCGTTGATCTTCATTCTCATTATGGATGGCTTTAGCAAGGTAATGCATAGTGCCGAGAAAAAGGGCTATATTAAGGGATTTGCTTTCTCTGATGTTGTGTCTTCTTCACATTCTCTTTTTGTTGATGATCTATTTTTGTTTGGATATTTGAAGCGTAATGACTGGTTCTACATTCATATCATGTTCAGGCGCTTTCAATCTGCCTCAGGTCTAGGTATTAATAGTGACAAATCCTTCATCATTTATGAATGCGGGGATATAAATGAGGTTATGTTCATTGCGGATTTTCTGGGTGTTGAGTATAGAATAGCGTCCATGGGTATTAAATATCTGGGATGTTTTATCAAACCATGTGGTTATAAAATTAGAGATTGGACTTGGTTCATTGACAGATTCCATGATTGGATCCGTAGATGGACACACCGCTGGGTGTCCATGGGAGGTCGTCTCATCATGATTCCAGCTGTATTATCTCAAATGACGGTTTATTGGGGTCATCTTTTTTTCCTGTCGTCTGATGTGGTTAACAGTATCAATGGTATTATATCTTGTTTTCTTTGGGGTGGGGCTGAAATGGATAAAAAAATGCATCTCTGCTGTCTCGAGCTCTTATGTAGACCAAAGGATAGAGATGGCTAGGGTATATTGAATACCAGGGATTTTAATAGCACCCTTCTTATTAAATCATTCTGGCGGGCCATTGAAGGGACGGGCATATGGTCCGACATCATAAGAGCTAATTACGTTGATGGTGACATCCCGTATATGATCGTTTGCAACTCCATGACTTTCCCGCGCAATATATCTGTCATATGGAGCAGTTTTAAGAAAATATTGCCACATCTGTGATGTTGGCTCATTTGGAAATTTCGGGATGGTGATCGCATCCCTATTGGTACTTCAAGTATTCAGTCTCTGTCATTTGATTTTGCTCCATCGCTACACCTAATCCATACTTTGGCCCAGATGGGTATATTGTATTTATCTCAAACCATTTATACATGGATTGCTGCTGCTCCCATTTTTAAATCTGCTTTTCAATTGGGGCTTATTGCTGCAGATGCTATTGAGTGGGATCTACTACGGGATCATCTCAGAAGTGTTAGTTTTTGCTATGCTATGGGTGGTGATCGAATAGTTTGGAATGGTCCTCTTAAGGAGGACATGCTCATTGTTAAGGAAATTTATCGATATATTAATGCCCAGTCTCTTCATGCACATGCAACCACGATTTTCTCTCCATTCTGGCACCGTAATATTCCTACCAAAATAATCCTCTTTGGATGGCTGGTCTGGCGAGGCAAGGTACTCACACGGGACAACCTTATGAAGCGTGGTTTTCATGGTCCCAGTCGATGTGCCCTTTGTGGAATGGGTGAAGAATCCATCTCTCATTTATTTTTCATCTGCCAGAAATCTATGGCTGTATGGAAGCTGTTTAGCCCTTTCTTTATTAATCCGGACTGAAGCCCGGTGGATTTCATTTCAGCTGTATATGACTGGGATAAGCTGAAGTCTAAATATAACTCTCTACCTTTTTTTCTCATTTGGGAGATCTGGTTGGCTAGGAATAATCTTATTTTTGAGAACCATCCCTTCTTGATACACCGTGTCTACTTGGCCCTTAAAAGATGGATGGATGATCGTTTACAACATACTCCCTCGATCACGGATGGTTCTCGCCATATTAGACCACACAAGATCTCCTTACCCGTAGTGTTCTTTGATGGTGCTTCGGCAGATGGGATCATTGGATGTGGCGTATGGATCAAGCTGTCAAATCTGGAATGGTTTCATTTATTCTGGAATGGGGGAACAGGGTCTAACAACAAGGATGAGATAATGGCGCTCTGGGGTGGCCTCTTCTTTGCATATGATCTACAATTCCAGAATATCAGTATATATGGGGACTCTAAATTGGTCATTGGATGGGTCACCAATGATTACCACATGATGTCTCCATGTTTACAAGGATGGATGGACAGAGTTCGAAGGCTATGGAGGCGTTTGGATTGCCCTGTTATTTCCCATATATATCGTGAAAATAATACTCGAGCAGATCGTCTTTCTAAAAGAGGTCTTCTGGCAGAATTTGGATCCATGACGGTTGAACACTTCAGAGATGGGATGCTCATTGAGGCGACATCCATTCCCATTCCATGAGCCTATGTGTTTTATGCTTCTCCTTTCGGGCACCTTTTTCTATTGCTCCTCTCTCTGCAGTGTTTCTACTCTTTTTCAGTATATATGTCCCCCTACAGTTTTGGCTATTGTCATCAGTCATATCCTTATTTATACATGCTACAGAATGTCGGTCGATATGTGGAACTATTCTATCTTTTTCTCTCAAGCGAGTCTGTGGATACCCAGTCAAAGTTTCAGTATCTCATTTTCTCCTATCTGCTGCTCATTCCGTCTCAAGCGAGCTTGTCGACGAAGTTCAAGCGAGCCAGTTTTTATATTTTCCTACTCATGGGCCTGTAGTGCTCATTCTAAAGTTTATCAGCTCGATGTTCTTGTCAAGTCGATTTCAATCAGTTCAAGCGAGCCTGGTTTCTCTCTTTATCATTGGATTGGATGGCTGTTGTTCAGGCCTACGTGTTTACATCATCTCTCTTACACGTGCCTTAGCTATATCTATTGCATCCGAATTTCAAGTGAGCCTGTACAAAGTCTTTCCCTCACATGGGACATGCTGTCTTAACTTTTATCTTTTCATCACGGAAAACCCCATAATATCCTTTAGCTATGCTTGGTTTTAAAATAGTCACCTTTCTGTATTTCTTTATAAGGTGTTTTTCTACTAATCATTGTCCTCACTCTTCATGTATTATTGTTAAGGACAGAAATATCGGTTTTTTATGGGATGTATTTACATCACCAAGATGTGGTAGCCAGTTTACTGTTCACATTTTTGCTCTTTCATTTTTGAGCAGTATTTGCTCTGGCATAATGACTGATCTCTCGCTATTCCTCAGTAGTTGAGAATGTTATTGAATATGTACTATTTATACCATAATATAATCAACATTTTTTTCTTCTGAAAAAGGTAACCCATCAAATTTCCGTTTTCAATAAATTCTTGCTAAATTTTAGAAAAAATTAAACGAAAAAACCCACCACAAAACCTACCAAAATAACCTTCACAAAATCACACTAAAAACAACTAATATACATTATTCACAATTAGTCAAAAATTGCACATCATAATCGAATTGAAATGAAAAAATAGTTATTCCACTTAGACTGGAAAAATGTTCTTCTGCACCAAACAAAAGCTTGAACTGATTTCAGTCTTCAGACAGTGAAAAAACATATGAAGAAAATTCAATGACTGAAAAGATATATGAAGAAAATTCAATTACTGAAAAGATATATGAAGAAAATTCAATTACCAGTAAATTGGGCTCCAACATTTGTCTATCTTTGTACTGGTTCCTTAAAAAAGAGAGCAAAATTCGTGATCTGCAATCAGCTGGAAACAACAGGACATACCTGAAATTCTCGGGCTTTGTTGGCCAATAGCTCTCGTCTCTCTGGTTAACCGGAAAAATCTTAATGAACAACATATCTCCCCAGTCCAATTTGTGGTCACCTACTGCAAACTGCTGGCCATAGCCTTGAATGCCGTTGGGTTGTAATGCATACTTCTGTTTTTCCTCAAACGAAAGCTTGAAAAACTCATGGCTTAATCCTTTCATTCTCTCAATGAGGGGGAGAGGAATTCCGTGGTTTATCAGCTACACAAAACAGACAACACAATGTCACATGTTAATGAATCATGCACACAATGTTACATATTAATGAATCACATTGGATGGTTTTATTGTCCTATGAATCATATTTGATGGTTTGAAATAATGAATTATTTGATGGTTTTATGAATCATATTAAATGAATCACATTTAATAGTTCTAAAAATTCAAATAAAAATAGAAAATGAAAATAAATTTAAAAGAAAATATGATTTTATGAATCACACTTATAGTTCTATGAATCACACTTAATGAATCAATAAATCACACTTGATACTTAAAAATAATGAATCACACTTAATAGTTTTAAAATTAAAAAAAATAGAAAATAAAAATAAATTAAAAAAAAGGAAGATAAAATTTCAAATCAAATCCAGTCACCACTTCATGAAAAATTAGATGAATTTCAAATCAATTCTAGCCACATTACAAATTATTCGTAATCAAAATGTACTGAGATGCCTCACACACCTGAAAATATCCCCATTCTTCGCAAGCCATGTGAAGTTTGAGCATCTCTTCTTCCACATGATCGTTATCCAAGAGATTTTTCATATCAATAATCGGAATACTACAGTCAGGAGTTGGGCTTTTCACAGTAGGTCTGTCTTCCTCTGATCTGACGTATTCCTCAGGCACTGTTTCCAGTTGTTTCCTACTGAGTTCCTGCACACTTGGGACTGTTAAAAAATTGCTCATCTCTGGTTTGGAGACTTGTAATATGGGGCTCATTTTTCTTTTGGTATTAATCGATATTCTAATTTTTGCATAGAGCCCTTCTCATAAACTCATAAACACTCCACTATGACCAACGCCTGTTGTAATTTCTTCGCCATCTATACTTTTTCAATGTTTAAATATTTTGAAACGTAACCATTGGAGTTTTATCAGACAGGCATTTTCCTTTTAGCACTGAAAAGTTGACGGTCCACGTGGCCAAAGTAAATTAAAGGATTACTATTGACAAATAAAACATTATTTTTCGTTACCCCTTTACCATATCATCTTTCTCAACGTCACCGCACCACTGAAAAACAATTTCATCTTTTTCAACACCAACGCATCACTTTTAGTTTCATGTGGGGCTCAATGTTGAGGCGTCGCTGAAAAACGATGTGGGGCGCAAACAAAATTAATTAAACTTCATTTGGAAAGTTGATTTGACGAGGTCAACAGTAATAATTTCATGAAATTCGTCTAAAATTTTATTTTCAAATTAGTTCACTAGGAAATTCAAACTCTAAAAAATACAATTTTAAACGCTAAGCTTACTTGATTTAAAATAAATCTTTCTGTCTCCTAAAAGAATGTAACTTGATAACGACGAAGAGATAAATATGGTTTAAACTAGATTTGGAATAATACTAGAGTGATGTAGTTTTAATTTACATTGAATTAAATTTTATTTTAAGAATAAGTTATGGAATGATAAGAAGTTAGAGAGATGAAAGAAATTAAGCTATTCTAAAGAGGTGGTCAAACCCAATGATACTAACAAAATTATCTTTTTGTCTTGACCAACCGTAAGAAGAAAATGAACATTCCCAAGATAAGAACTGACTCTTATGAGTTTCTAAGTAAAATAGATATTGCCAAGATAAGAACAAATTCTCATGAGCTTCTAAGTAAAACAAAGTTGGTCTATTCCCAAAACATCTTGGGAAGAAAGAGTTTGTCACCTTTGATATACTAAGAAGGTTGAATATGAAAAACATTTTATCTTAGATTGTTCGGATCTTACTCACATCCTACTCATATCTATTATCATTTCCAAAGCCTTTGTCACACTACCAACCTTCTAGACCTTTTATGTAAGCAAAATTGTAGTGATCTAGTAACGCTTCCCTCCCTTTTTATTGTTCATAGAAATAAAATTTTAAAGAGTCTCAATTAATCTCTTGCTTTCTTAAGGTCTGATAGACAATTTTGGTGTGAGTGGAAGCTAATCATCATCATCATCATCATCATCAATATTTTTTATTTCTATTTGTTTGTCTATACTATTACAATCTTCATATGTTAATCTTTTATTTATAACGAACATAATGGTTAAGAGGACATATTTCCTCTTTAGATGTCACAAGGGGTAGTGTATGTATGTCTTCGTAGACTTTAGCAGTAAAATAGTTGTGAGGAGGCAGACCCCTTGTCCCACAAACAAAAGAGTCTCATACACGAATATAGTGTGGGGGTGACCTTAAAATTTGATATGATGATGATGATGATGATGGTTAACGTCCACTGAGACCAAAATTTGGTCTATCAGATCTAAAGAAACAAATTATTTATTTTTCTTTAGAATTGTACTCCTATGCTCAAAGAGCTTGGAGAGAAGTGTCTCGAGCTCACTATAATTTTGACACGTTAAAAGGCTAGGAAGGTTAGTATTGCAACAAAGATTATCAAATTGAGATCTAATGTGGATGTACGCAGGGCACTCTAAGAGGAAGTGATTTTTATCATCAATGTTCATATTTTCATAAAGATGATGGATCCTTTCCACCCATGGTGTTTTAGGAACTACCCAACAACTTGTCTCAGTATGGAGTTCATGAGAGTTCGTTCTTATCTTGGCTATATTTTTTTTTTCTTTGAGCTAGTTAAAACAAAGAGATACTTTTGATCTTCTAAAGTAAAGTTAGTTGGATTTCCACACGAAAAAAAATAAAAAAATATAGCCATTTATTAGTTTTGAATATATATATATATATATATATATATATATATATATATATATATATATATATAATTTTTGCCATACACATTTAAATTATATAAATTAATATATTTACAAATAATTATAATATAAGCGTAATATTTCAAGTTGAAAAAATAACATTATTATATATAAGCCATTTAGATAAAAAAACATAAATAAAGTTAGTCAAAATTTTAACCCAATTGTTACTCTTAGTGCACACCCTCTCAAAAGGCCTATCATAGAATTTGGATATGGTATCTCCAAATGATCTTCCAAGTGCCTATAGAATCTAAAATTTCATTCATTGTAGATATGTTGACATGAAATCAAATGGTAAAATTTCATTCATTGTAGATATATTGACATGAAATCAAATGGAAAGTTTCTGTTGACATGAAATCAAATCGAAAGATTTTTAGTTGTAAATCTCTTCTAAAATAAGAAACATTATGCGTAGATAACATCTGCGTATATTATTGAACTAATTTATGATGAGTCACTGAAGATGGATATATATCAAATAAAAAATAAGAAAAAAAACCTTTAAATTAAGTATTCTTTCATAATTGTTTTAACCTGTACTATGTACTCAATATTAAAAGTTATATATAAGATCATAATTAGGATCATATATTATATATGAAAGAATCATATATATTATATATATGATATAGGATCATATATTATATATCATATTTTAATATATAATTAGGATCATATATTATATATATATGAAAGAATTACAGCAATATTCTATATATATATATAGTCCAACTTTAGATTCATCGAACTCAAACACGATTTAGGTGGCTCAAACACGATTTAGGTGACTTAGTTTCGAATATATAATAAATGATTTAGGTGGCTCAAACACGATTTAGGTGACTTAGTTTCGAATATATAATAATTGTTGCTTTCAGTCTAGCTTAGTTTCGGTCAAACATAAATATATGCCTAATATTTTCATTGTTTAAGGAGTTTTGAGATAAATTAGTTTGGATTTTTTTTTTTTGTAAACGTTAAGTTAATTATATTTAATTATATAAATAAAGTTTAATTTGTGATTATTTATAATTTTTCAAATAAATTATTATAAATTATTTACTAAATTTTTAATATCTATTTTTATATATAATTTTTACATTAATTAAAAATCTAATTTAAAAATTATAATTTTATTTTTAATTTAAAATAAATTATGGAAAAATATCATATATAAAAAATATTTAACTTAAATAAAAATCAAGAGACCTTGGCCACCAAACGAAAAATATAGTTTCCAAAGTAAGAATCCTTCATTATATTAATTTAAAATATGTATAAAAAATTAGCATATACCTTTCTTTTTTAAAATTAATCAATACAATAACTACAAACTCCTATCGTAACAGTTGGAATTTGTCATGTTCTTAGGATCTACATGTTCAAATGTACCACGTCATGTGCTTCAAGTTGCCTCGTTTTATATTAGCGACCACGAATTTAGCCTCATCTTATGTTAGCATGAGATGAACACGAATTTAAATAGAATATCTTTTATTTATATTTTCATTTTTTAATATCATGATTACGTTTCCAATGCGCAATATAATACTTTCAATTTTGTTAGGAAAATTTGTCTTTCTATGCATCTACATCTGTGCTTATATAAATTTGATTTATGAAAATATTTTGTGACGGGATATATATATCATGTGTAAAAATCTCGTATTTAGGATTATAAAATATTTTTTAACGATAAAGATGGGTGACCTAACATATATATAAATATATATAAAGATGGGGAACCCCATACATATATATATATATATATATATATATATTTGATTTTAAAAAAGTCTTTTTTGATAGTTTGTTATTTTTTTATGTTGTTTTCTTAGCGAGGAATCATTGACAAAACTAAAACCGTGATGGTTAAATCTAAAAAGATTATGTATATACTTTCATATATGATAATCAATATTTTATACGGATATCAGTAATTACCCACCTCTTTCACTATCTCAATGGTTCTCTATCTCCTTTGCATATGTTCTATAATTTTTCAGTCCCAAACTTCTGAGGTCATTTTGATGCCCTAAATGATGTGTTTTTTGATAGTTTGGGGGGCCATAACTTTCCATGGCATGCCATGGATCGAGTCAAAAGTCATAGTTCTCAGATTCCAATGAGCTATCATGCACCCCAAATAGAGATTGTATGCAAAATTTGCACCTCAAAAATTTTAATGTGCCCACTAACTACCTCAGGGCCCACGAACATTTTGGCATTTCATCTTCTAGGGTTAAAAGATTTTGCACCTCTATTGTTATTTCTTTATTTTAAAACACCATTGCTTTGGCCTATCATAAAAACTTTTACGAATGTGCATAGAAACCATCTCACTATGTTCGCAGATAGCTACCACCTTTCTAGTTTGTTTTTGTTCTACAATATTATGTTATTTCATTTATTAATAGAATTTTGGTTTTCACCATATTACTTTGATTTTTTTTATATTTACTATTTTTTTCATTTCTTTTCTTCCTTTCATTTCATTCCTTCTACAACCAAGATTAATGGTATTAGAGAAATCTACTCCTTGTTATTTCTTAGTGCATGTCCCCAGTGAGGTCAGGGTATAGAAAATTGGGTCTTAAGTTAGTTTCACTTGGGAACAATCACTCTCGCCAACCCAAGAAAGCGCCCATGGAGAAAGAAAAGAGAGATGATGAAGTGGGATATCCTATCAAGTTGTTTCTTGAGGAAACACTCGTGCAACAAAGGAATGAGATGATGGAATATTCTACCTAGATCCTTCAATGAATTCTAAAAACAATGGAGATGCTTTTAATTAGTGATAATTTTGGAGGTGTCACACCATTCAAGGTACAAGCCTAACTTTGATATCCTCATATTTAAAGGCCAAATATATCTCGATGCTTTGGATAAATTGTTAAATAACTTTGTCCAAAACTTTCTAGACAATGAGAATATCACCTTTGTACCCCTAAAATCCATTCCCCATGCCAAAAATTAGTAGGAAGGTGACCTAGAGAGACATAGTGAAGATGAATATGGGATATGCAATGCAAGCCCCACTTGTACTTGCTTTGTTGATGCCCTTAAGAAGGAATTATACCTTGTAAGGAACTATGATGACCAATACATGGGAAGGACATTCCCATGATAGGAAAGAGACTAGAAAATGTTGGAGTACATCAATAATTTCCTTACCTTGCACTCAAAGTTGACTATCACAAACTCTAAGGGGAACCTAGTTATGAAGTACTACAATGGACTATAGAGGTACATCTAAATGGAGATGAATTTCTTGGACGTCTCCTCATTGGGAGTTGTTATCAATATGTTGTCAAAATTGAGTGTAAATTGAAGAAGAAGAATAAGCACTACTTTGAGTATGTAAATACACTACAATAAAATCATAGAAAATACATCTCAATATTTCAAAATAAAGGATAGAGATAGGAGATACAACCGCAATACATCTAGCCCAACTCATAGGCAAATAAGGGTAATGGGAAGTCAAAAAATGATAGTAGAAAGTGGTGCGAGTTTCACAAAATCCCTTAGGACAACACTGATGCATGTCACTTCAGAAAATCATTGTTGGTACAACTTAAAGAAAAATAAATAAACTCTGCTCTTATTCTAATTTAGAGTAAAATAAATAAAAATAAATCATCAATGTAGAATCTAGTGCTACCATCAGGAACAAAAAAATCCAAATAGGAGATACAGAGGAGCTTGAAGAGGGGTGGGGGGGGGGGGAGGGGGCTCATCCATTCACATATGTTGGTAAATGGGATTTACTACCTTTCATCATTGACATCAATATCCAAAAGAACCTGATATCAACTGAGTTCATAAAGAGATTTAGTGGCTGAAAGTTCCACACCACCAACCATACAACATTGATTAGTTGAGGCATGGGAAAGACATGTATGTCATCTAGAAGTAACACTTCTCCTAAAAAATCAACCCTTAAAAGACGAGTTATTGTGCAATTTTTCCCCACATAAAGTTTGCGATTTTATTTTAGGAAAAAATTATATGTGGAAACGTTATGTTTTTTATGAGTCTCAACCCTGTAGTGCCATTGCTACTCTAAGAAGTCAACTATACATGATACCAGAGGTAGTCCCAACTATTTCATAGTCATTGATCTCATCAAAACACTTCTAAAAGGTAATTTCTTAAACAACAAAGTTTTCTCTCTTCATGGTTCAGTTAAAATGTGAATGAAAGATAATTCCAACCACCACAACCTCTACACGATTCCTCTCTACATAACAAAATAAATTTTATAAGGTTGTAGAGACATACAGAGATATTGTCGCTCCACCTGCGGGGATGCCTCTACACTACTAGTCCAACTCAATTGACTCAATACCATAGTGCTTATTTACCTAATTTCCCATAATATAGACATTATCTCTTGGAGAATGAGTAACTAAAGTATCAAATTCATGAGCTCATCCAAAATGGCCACATTCAACTGAGTTTCTCACCTTTTGAGAGTCCAATTATGCTGGTGTAGGAGTAGGATGGGACATGGGGACTTGACATTGATCATAGAGCCCCAAACAAAATCATTAAGAAAAAAAATACTCAATCCCCATGATTGATGATGTTCTTGACTAGCTTAGGGGTTCCAAGTTATTTAGTAGGATTGATTTGAAGTCAAGCTACAACTAGGTTCCAATTGAACAAACGAACGTATAGAAGACAACAGTCAAATATAAATAAGTTATTCTCGAATTGTTGGTCATGCCCTTTCACTTGAATAATGATCCAATATTGTTTGTGAATATAATAGATAAATAATGTGATCGTTCAAGCATTTTATGGTTATATGTTTGGATGAAAAACCCATCTTTAGAAAAAACTAGGAAAAACATTTGTAGCAAATTCCATAGGCATTGAACACCTCATGACAACATAAGTTTTATTGCAATTTGGATTAATTTTCATTTGGAATGCATAGAATTCAATATTTTGATACATTGTGGACGAACATAGGGTACATGTGGATCCATTCAAGATCCAAGTTATTAAAAACTCGGCAGACCTAATGACTTTTCTAGAGCTCCATAACTTCTCAAGCCTTACTAACTTCTACCAAAGATTTGATTTTGGGTTCTCTCATATCGCTTGGCCCTTAAGTCAAGTAACCAAGGGTGGAGAAATCAAATTTTTCATGGTTTTAGTTTGAATAGAAAGCATCTGAGGATTTGAAACACATCCTTTTCTCTGCACTAGTCCTCACCCTTTGATACCTACAACAACCATTTGATATTGAGATAGATGCATTTTACTATGTTATATGTGCATTCCTCACATAGTAAGGACATTCTATGGCCTAAAACAATGGAACACTCTCTGATATTGTTTCTGTAACCACCCTAGTAAAAATCCATGTAAAAATATAATAACCACGGTCGATGGGACACGTAATCCAAGCTTAATGTTGGTAAAAACATCCAAGCACATGTTCATTCGGTTTATTATGGCTAAAGGAAATTGAAAAATATAATGGCAGAGGCTTTAGAAAGACAAAGTAATATTTATTTATGAAAATAATGGAAATTAGGAGAAAATGAAGGTGAAGGGTCATATGTTGCAAGTGAGAAGGAAAATTAAGGAAAATAATGGAAAATGAAGAAAATAGAGGTCTCATTAATAAAAATGGTTTTGAGGAACAATTGCTAAGCTTTTGGCTCAAGCTTTTGGTCAGTGTACTTTTGGAGCTCTCATTATTCTCTCTCTCTCTCATACTCTCTGATACTTAGAGTTTTCTTGGAGCACTCTTGGAGAGCATGGATACTTGGTGATTTGGAGAAAGAAGGAAATGGAAGAGCAGCAAAGGGCAAGTGTTGTTGCGTGGATTAATCCGTCTTGTGGACAAGACCAATCTCCCTAGTACTAAAAGTATCTAGCAACAAACAACCAAATAAACTAATCTTTCTCTAAGCATATATGATTTACAAAAAGCTCTATAGAGGTGTAAAAGACTTACCGTATGTCCAGCGCTTGTTTGAAGTCGTTGTTGTCCCTCGCGCGCTTGAAGGAGTTTTCCTCATAAACCTGCAGTCAAAAAAAAGAAAAATATCACATAGCACCTGTATAGAAATCATCATAAACCATGCTTATCATAGTGATCAAGGAAAATATGAAATA